>CAJQZJ010033952.1:857087-875923 GCA_907164525.1 Lophiomys imhausi
TAGGATTAATAGTTAAGAAATTAATGGTGTTTGTTATAAGAGAATTTTGTAATAAATAAGAGTTAAATAAATAATAATTTAAAAGATCGGTTTCACACAGGGGTGTATACTGTAGAATGGAGCAATAGGGTAAGGAGGGGGGAGTCTGAAAGAGATATTTTCCCCTTCTTACACTTCTTTCTTTGTTTCATTCTTCACAAGAAGCACTGGAAATTTCAAAGGTAAAAATATGAAGTATTTTGCCTAAGAAATTATTTTGTCTTTGAAAGTAGGAAGTTATGATTATATAAAAGAGTTCAGAAATCTTGATGAGTCAGTCATAGGTAAGAATCTCCTATATCCCTTACTTATGAGGTCCATAGACTCAAAAATCGACTATCACACTCCCCAGCTTGTAATGCAATTGTAATTAAATCTCAGTGTTTAGCCAAAAGTTAAGACTATTTTCATTAATTTCATTTCATTCATTTCTTCTAAATAAAATAGTACAAAGAGAAATTAGTTAATAATTAGCCAAGGGCATCTTAAAAGGGAAATGGGAGAGGAAAATGAGACACTAAAGACAAGTTCTACTGAATTTATTACTTGGAGGTCCTAGTGAGAAAACTGAATCAGAACATGAAAGGGAATAAGGGTACAGAAAAATATGAGTCTATCTTAATAGATTGAGCTGGGAATAGTGGAGTGTACCTCTAAATCCTAGTCCTTGGGAAACCAAGACAGGAGACTCACAACGTTGAGACCAGCCTGGGCTATGTAGTGAGGCCATAATTTAAAAAAAAATATGTCACAGCAGATGAGATAAGTGAACTTGAAAACCAAATACTGACATTCTTTATGCTGGTGTCTACCAAGTTACATGGAAGTAAAAGCTTGACAAACTAGCTAAGCATAGAAATGAATCAAGAATATTTAAAAGTTAAAGTTGTACGGAGTGAGCTAATCAAGAGACATGGAGTCTAATCCACCTCAACCATTCACTGCAGATAAGCTGCTTCTCTGTGAAATGAGGTGGTATTTCTACAACATCTACTTTCAAATATTAAAATATATGTACATCACCCTAGGGTTTTGTTGAAATGTGGATCTTAGTGGGGCTGGGCTGACTTGAGAAGCAGTTTTCTTTCTTTCTTTCCTTTTCTTTTTTTCTTTCGTTTTTTTTTTTTTTTTTGGTTTTTTGAGACAGGGTTTTTCTGTGTAGCCCTGGGTATCCTGGAACTCACTCTGTAGACTAGGCTGGCCTTAAACTCAAAGAGATCAGCCTGCTTCTGCTGCCTGAGTGCTGGGATTAAAGGCATGTGCCACCACAACTGGGCAAGAGGTAGATTTCTAATAGACCTTTAAGACTATGCTAGTGTTACTAATCTGCCAATCATATTGTGTTAGTTACTTTATGTTGTCATGACTAAATGCCCAACAAAGGCAACTTAGAAAGAGGAGAAGTTTCTTTTGGCTCATAGTTTCAGAGGTTTTAGTTCATGGTCATGTGACTACATTGCTTCTCAGTCAATGGGGAGGCTGAACATCATGGTGATCTCCTCTCTCTAGGTGCCACTTCCTAATGGCTCCTTCAGCTAAGGACACCTCAATGTGTTAACTCACTGAAGTCAGCATCTTCATGTCCCAATCACCTTTCAATAGCACCACCATCTGGGGACAGAGATTTTAATACATGAACATTTTTCAAGGACACTTCATATCCAAACCATGCACATGTTGGGTAGTAAGGATCTAGATCAGTGGTTCTCAAACAGAGTGTCAGTCTCTTGGGGGTGGGTCAAATGACTCTTTCACAGGGGTCATCTAAGACCAGACCATCGGAAAACACAGATATTTTACACTACAATTCATAACAGTAGAAAAATTACAGTTATGAAGTAGCAATGAAAATAATTTTATGGTTGGGGTCAACACAACATAAGGAACTGTATTAAAGGGTCACAACATTAGGAAGGTTGAGAACCACTGGGCTAGATGATTTTTGTGTCTCTTCCATCGTGATCTTCTCTCTGTAGATGCTACTTCATAATGGCCCCTTCTACTGTGAACTCCTCAATGTGTTAACTCACTGAAATGATTTGTTTTTTTATTCTGAGCCAATGGGGAGGGTGAACATCATGGTGGCAGTGTGCGATGGAGCAGGGCAACTCGTTTCATAATAGACAGGAAGCAGGGAGACAGGAAAGCATATGATGCCCAGTCTTCCCATTGGGTCAGAAGCAGATACAATTTCAACTGTATTTGGTTTCATAGATAAGCAGTTAAAACATAAGAAAGAAGGGAAAACAATTACAAGAGCTTTGTGGTAATTAAGAAAAAGTTAACAGACATTGGGCATTCCATAAAACAAATCTAGGAGTGGCACATGAGATAAGCATTGTATAGCCAAGTCAAAATTAGGGAGCAAAGTTTGGTTCAAAGTCTATGTCCAGGGAGAGGGAGACTGGGGTGGGAGAAGATGACCAGGGAGAGACTCTGTGAGAGTAGCAGGATTTAATAAAACATCCCTTATACTACATATGATAGTAAGAAAAAACAGTGACAAGCATCACTATCCAATATGATAAGGCAGAAAATACAAGTCAAGCAGGCTGAGGTCAGCCAGTGAGTTAGTGTTGGAGGTGAGATAAGAACTCAGTTCTCTCCATGGTTGGCCACTAGACTTTCTGTTCTAGCGTTGCATTCTGAGCACTGCATATATTTAATTATATTGATCCATGACCTTCTCACACTTTTCATATCTGGTTACATAATTGTTAGATGCTATGCTTCATTATTTCATAGTAAGCTGTTTAGAAAATAAATGGCTTTTTGAATTGGCTGTAGCAACAGTTGTTGCTACTTCTAGATAATTTATCCACTCTTATTTTGTGGTGGACTTTATTTTCCTTTTTCTTGGAATCCCTTTTTTGGGGGGGGGGGAACTGGATCCTTTTGCAGACTTTATCTTTGACACTTGGACACTGAATCATGATTGGGCTAAAGAAATCAAGAACTGCCAGTAGTTGATGAGATGAAGTATGTGGTTAACTGTTTCCCATAGGACAGGAGGAGACTTGGCTTTTAACTTTAAAGCATACACATTACACAGATAACACCATTTCCCCCATTAGAGCATACACATTACACAGATAATACCATTTCCCCCATTAAACCTTGTCACCTTTCAATAGCACCACCATCTGGGGACAGAGACTTTAATACATGAACATTTTTCAAGGACACTTCATATCCAAACCATGCTGCCCACTTTGGGTAGTAAGGATCTAGATCAGCGGTTCTCAAACAAGAGTGTCAGTCTCTTGGGCTGACGTGAGAAGAAGGTCATGGCTCAATATAATTAAATATATGCAGTGCTCGGAATGCAACGCTAGAGCAGAGAGTCTGGTGGCCAAGCATGGAGAGAACTGAATTCTTATCTCACCTCCAACACTAACTCACTAGCTGACTTCAGCCTGCTTGAGCTGAGGCTGGAAACAGTAGTAACATCTTGGAATTATGAACAGGTGACATTTGACACAATGAGAGTAGAGAGGGAAAGGAGACTTGAAGATGTCATTGAGGATCAATCAAGCTCTTCATCTGAAACTTTACCTAGAGTTTCCTTTAGAAACATTTCAGTAATACAGAGTGACTGGGATTCATTCTATCACACCAGCATCAAATAACTAATGTTGGAGTCAATCTCAACTGTAGTACCATCCAGCCCTGTAACCTAGGGAATTTTATTTGTCTCTAAGAGCTCACTTTCTTATAAAAGTGGTGATAATAAAAGATCCATTTAACAGGATAACATTCTAACACAAATCATGATGTTCCTGAAAATGTTATCATTCTTATCATATGTGTTAATATTATGTTCTGTGTAAGTAACAGTGCCATATGAACATTATCAGGTTCCATAAGCAGTGAGAATCTATGAAATCTTGCTGTGCTTCTAGGAACATCACTACATTCTGAGACTTTTGGTTTCCCCTTTTTCTTAAGAGCACATATGGAAAAGCAAGATGGGTTATACTGTGGCATGGAGAATTCCTTAATGGAATACAAAAGTAATGTATTTTGATAAGCAAATGGGAATTTGTCAAGTTGCTTCCAGGGCTAACATTCCATGAAAGTATTTCTAGTATCCCAGGGCCCATGTGTACCAGATAACTCCCTTCTCCTTTGCACTTAGCTGTGGAGCACTCTACAGATTTCAGATGAAAGGTCCTGGCTCTGGTGTATGTTAGAGAAATAAACATAAGAGGTAGACTTGTACTGTAGTGTGACAGTGTTCGTTCTTCAAGCAGAGCTCTGTAAGGCACCTTTATCTATTACACAGTGCTCATTTTTCTGGTGCCTTGTACAGGCAACTGTCTTAGCTTGAGTTGCTGTGAGAAGTATTATGGACTGGGTGACTTCTACACAATAGGGATTTTCACTTGCTTCTTTGTAACTACTTTTAACCTTTGCAAGGTATACTCAGTGAGGGAAGCATGGTTAAGAAGCTTTTTTTTTCACCATTTTTCATGCAATATAAGTTCTTTGGGATAATACAGGCAGTAATTCTCTCATCACTTTCCCTGTATTCTTCTATTCAAATTTGGCTGCTACAATAAAGAAGAAATCATTAAGATATTTCCTCTTGCTTCTTCACACAGCTGTAGTGGCAACCTCAGCATCAGATAGATGTCAGATACTTCAGACATTTATGTTTTATGATTTTTAACTATGGAGTCTTCTGCATAGAGACACTCCTTCCATTTATTAAGGATATAGCTATTTTCCTCCCAAAGGACACACATCATTATATCATCACATTGGGGGTTAGAGTTTCAGTGTATGCCTATGGAGACACACGAACATTTAGTCCTGTGGAACTACTTCTTATGTCACCTCGAAATGCTGTGAGGCTTGCTTGGTTTACAGTCACAGCCAATTTATGCCCCATCCCCATTTTGTTGCAAAGGTAAGGGCCAGAGGAGTTCTATATTTTGCATGCGTTTGTTGACTATAAAGTAGTTGTGATCCTAATGAATGTGACACTTCAGGAGTCTCTCCTGGCTGTTTGTTGTGAAAGCTCTAGAGAGGACAGCATTGAGTTTAGACTACAAAAGGAGGAGGAGAAGCCCAGGGGACTCTTGCTTGGCCCAGTTCCATCCCAGAGCTCACTGATTTTGTGGAAGGTCAAGAAAGGAGGAGCTGAGCCCATGGACATCTGCCTGAAGTAATATTTTCAAATTGGTCTTTCTCCTCTAGAGGTTTGTTTTCAAATTTAATTAGCTAGCTAATGATGGCAAATTATCAAAATTAATTGATGAATGCCAAAGTGCTCTGACTATACAAAAAAACCACTATACATAATTTCTAGGGTAATTAATGTCTGAACTAACTTTAAAGACTAATCTAGAGGAAGATTTTTACAGTAGCAATAATAATACTTTTTTAATGGTTTTAACTGAAGTCTTCTGTTGCCCAGGAACATTGCCATAGGGAAGCATCTCATACAGTCTCTAGATTCCCACTTAGTGAAAAACTTCTTCTTTTGCCAGAGGCATCCCTGGAGGAAGAAGTCCAGTGAGAAAGCTGTAAATGTGTCTTTATGGTCCAGAAAGTAAGACAGAAAAATAAACAAGCATCTATGGTTATCCAGGAAGATGGACACTCTGGTGGGGAGATGCTGAGGAAGACACATCCAGATGCCTCCTCTTCTTAGAGAGAGAACTTATGGTAAAAGAAGAATGAGAGTTCCTCAGGCAGAGATGGGGGATTGGGGAGACAGGGAAACCTGGGCACATGGGGACACACACACTATGTGTGTGGGCTTCAGCAGTAAAAGGGACAGGTCAGAGAGAATCCAATGCATTTGGGGAGTATAAATGTATGAACATTGTTGGGGTCACAAGCAATTAAAATACTAGGGTACTGTTCTTTAAAGAAGAAAAAAATTATCTGTCTATTAATCTATGTCTTCCCTATCAAACTCTATCAAAAAACAATAAGAATATTATGAAGGTGTAAACCATAAGAACAAACAAGCAGAATAACAATAGTAAGTTTTTTAGAAGTTATAAAATAGGTTGAAGAATGGAAATTGGTTTAGCAGACTGAAGAAAACACAGGCTTAATCTTGAATATTTTTTTATTGATTAATTTTGTTCTTTGACAACTGCATATATGTATGCAATGTACTTTTCCCCATACCCTGTCTTCTCCTTCTCCCATCCCTATCAGCATCCCCCTGCACATCCCTATAATCTCTTTCCTGAATTCATGATGTTTGGTTATGTTGTGTGTCCCATTTAGTTTTACCAGGGCTGACTGAGTAGCCCTGAGTTGAAGCTATCCATTAGAGTTTGGTGAGGTCACCAGGGGGTACACAACTGAAGAAGATGACTTCTCTCGTTTAACCTATCAGCAAAGATTAGTTCAGCAGTGTGTGTGTGTGTGTGTGTGTGTGTGTGTGTGTGTGTGTGTGTGTGTGTGTAGGGATCTTTGAGCCTCTCCTCCATCTATCCCTGACTACTAAGTAGGCCTAGAGCAGGTATCTGGAGTTACTGCGAGTTCATGATTTCAGTGGCTTTGTTTTGTCCAGAAGATGGCATTTCCCAACCATTCTCCCTATCTTTGGACTCTTATATTCTTTGTTCCCCTTCTTTTGCAATGTTCCCTGAGCTGTAGAGGAAGTGGTTATAGATGTCTTGTTTAGGACTGGATTACTCATTTCTTACTTTTTTTTCAGCACCTTATGCAGCCATGAGTCTTCCCACTAACCACTATTCAGTGGATCAAGAGGCTTCTCTGATTGTGGCTGTGAGTAGCATTTGTCTATGAATATAAACATAAAATATTAGAAGTCATGTGTCAACTAAGTTAAAGAACAGTATCATCCCTCCCCAAGGCTTATGGTTTCCTTCAGGGTAAGTTTTTGGCTAGGTTTACAGTAGAAAGTATGGAGTCATTTCTGTGGGGTGGGCATCAACTCCAGTCATGGAGTACTTGGTTGCTACCCCCATTATAATAATGCCACTGTTGCACAAGTGGGCACACCTTTCCTGGAAGGCTAATCTTACAGTTTGAAGGATACATAGCTCTCCACCACAAGTTATCTCTTTAAAGATAAGTTCATCACCATAGAGGCTGCAAGTTTTAGGAACTCTTATGTCCAAAGACCAAGGATATATTTTATAATACTCCACTCCTGGTAATAGAATTAAGAATCAGGGTGCATGGTGAGATAATACTTTCCTTTGCTGGGTGCTGCAGCAGTGCGTCAGTTTGAGGAAAAACCTCAAACTTTGTGACTCAAAGTTCTATATTTGCTCATTTTGTAGACATTAAAATGAATTGGATTTACAGTAATATTCCAGGCATCAAGGCTTAGAGCTTATTCATTTTTTGACAAGCGAGACTCCTCTTGCTTGTAGGCGTTTCTCTCCTCAAATATTTCTAGGCTTTGTCTCACAGATTTTGTTTGTACATCTCAAATGTTCCTTTGGTCTTTAGGGGTCACCCTAGGGAGCCAGCAGTTTCTCACAGTTGTAATCAGGCCCTCTGCCAACAGTTCTGACAGGCAGGGTCATTAGCCAATGTGGAATGCTATGCGTTGTCTAGCTGGCCTGTGGCCTCTGGCAGGCTGCTCTCTGAGAATGTCTTTCTCTTCTGACCAGATCTGTTGGAAGTGTTTTGTATGACTGACATGCTGAGCCTTTCCTCTGCTCTATTCCCCATACCTTCCAGAGTGGTTATCACATCTAGGATGGATTGCTGGGTGATGTCACAAACTATATTCCACTACTTGGAAACCTTTGCTTTTCTGAATCCTAGGCTATTTTTTTCCCCAGCCCCAAGCCCTGTTAACATTTAGTTCTGTTGATGGGCTCTAAACCCACCAGTATCTCACTAGGCAGTTATATGAGCTCTTCTGAGGAGAATACCCACTACTGGAATCCTCTCATGATTTGGATAGAAGACCCTCCACAAGAATGCTCCATAACCCTTTAATAGTTTCCTAAGAAGTTTTCTGAGCTAACTCAAAGAATAACAAGAACTTTTGGATGAAACTATATAACCATTCTCACCAGTATACACAGCAGTGTGTTCATGTTGGTTGGAGACTAGGGGAGGGGCATACATTTTCTTATTTATTGATTGTTTGAAATAGAATACTTAAAACATTATTTATCCTAACCTACTCCCTGAGATGAGATCTGTACCTGACACTGCTAAAATGGCCAAGAACTTGGAACTAGATAGGTCATGGACCCTATGAGAAATCCTGCTACTGTTAATTATGCTAAAGGAGCATAACCATACAATGTCACTCCTAACAACACATCTCTGTGCCCATAGATCAGTAGTTCACTCAACTCTCACCAGAGAATTGTCTCTTTTCAGTGGATGATAATTAACAGAGAGACCCACAACTGGACAATGTGAGAGACTTTGGGGCACTCATTCCTAAAAAAGATGTCTTCATCAAACCCCTCCATTCATGGCTCAGGGACCTAGATAGAAAAGGAGACAGAAAGATTGTAAGAGCCAGAGGTGGTGGACAATTCCAAGGACACAATGTCTTCCAGACACAATAGGACTGATAAGCAAATAACTCACAGAGACTGTAGCAGTATGCACAAGACCTGCATGGGTTCAAACCAGACAAAGTCCCAGCCCTGAGAAGGAGAGGTAGACACAAAGCCCTGCCCCTAACCAAGAAGCTATTCTGCACTTTCTGCCTGCTGGAGAATGAAAATCCAACTGGATCAAAGACCTTAACATAAAACCAGACACACTAAATCTAATAGAAGAGAAAATGGGGAAAAGCTTCGATCTCATCGGCACAGGTGACAACTTCCTGAACACCAATAGCTCAGGCTCAAAGACCAACAATCATAAATGGGAACTCATGAAACTGAAAAGCTTCTGTAAGGCAAAGGAAACTGTCATTTGAACAAAATGGCAACCTACAGACTGGGAAAATATCTTTACCAACCCCACATCCAACAAAGGGCTAATATCCATAATTTATAAAGAACCCAAGAAATTAAACACCAAGAAACCAAATAATCCAATCAAAAAATGGGCAACAGAGCTAAACTGAGAATTTGCAAAATCTCTAATGTCTGAGAGACATTTAAAGAAATGCTCAACATCCTTGATCATCAGAGAAATGGAACTCAAGACGACTCTGAGATTCCATCTCACACATGTCAGAACATAAAAACATTTTTTTTTCCAATGAACTATTGCTCAGGAATAGTTGACCAAAAGAAAACAAAACTTCATTGTGTGTGTGTGTGTGTGTGTGTGTGTGTGTGTGTGTGATTGTATTTATGTTAGGGAGGGATTTGTTTTAGTATTTTTTACTTACTGGGTTTTTGTTGTTTATTTCCATTTGATTTTGATTTGAAGAGAGACAAAGAACATGAAGTTGGGTGGGTAGGGAAATGAGGAGGATCTGGGAGGAGCTGAGAGAGGGGAAAATAATATGATCAAAATATATTATATGAAAATACTTTTTTGAGCACAAATATCTTTAATTTTTATCTTTTATTTATGTTTGGCTATATATATATATATACACACACACACACACACACACACACACACACGTGTCTGTGTGAGTATATCTTCACATGACTGTGTGGGTACACAGGCTAGTGTGTGGTACAGCGAGACCAGAGTGGGGATTGGTGTCCTCTATTACACTCTTATTGTTTTATTTGCACTTTGAGGCAGGCTCTTATCCCTGTACCAGAGCTTTCATTTTCTTGGCTAGGCTAGAAGCTAGCAAGTCCCAATGATCCTCTTGTCTCTGTCCTCTTTGGAGCTGGAGTTACTTACGGGTATTACAAGCAGGGATGTTCAGGTTGCTATACAGACACCAGGATCTGAACTCTGGTCTTCAGGATTGTGGATCAAGCACTCTCAATCTCCAAACCATCTCTTCAACTCATGTAATTTTCATTTAGAACACTAATACATTCATCCAGTGTTGCCCAAAAGGGCGGCTTGCAGGAGGACTTGGTGAAAAAGAGATACAGAGAAACGTAGGAAGCTTGTGTCAGAACTTTTCAACTTGAGCCATCATCAGTAGTGGAGTATCACAGATTTTCATGACCTTGGTTTATTAAATAACATGCTACTCCAGCTTGCTGGAGAACCTCAGCCATGTGTGGATTTATGTCTGAAATGTTTTGTACTGCATCAAGATGTGTATTAGACAGAAGAGAGTGATATATGTTATTACAGGGGATGAAGGAACAAAGTATAACTTAGTGTGAAGTAAGGAAGTTGGGAGATGTCAACCTATTTGGGAGAAGAGGAAATCTGGCATTATTTTGACTTTCTACACAGCTCCCTCCTTGGGACTTTGGGACTCCCTTGTTTTGGCAGGGAGCTGTTTCCTCTCTGTAGAATCTCAGCATTCCAGCCTTTCTCACAGTTGGACCACAGACATATGACTCATGATGAGTCCAGTCCACCAGGGTGGATTTTTAACTTGGAACATAGGAGTAAAACATAGCTAAGGCCACACAGAATCCATCTTGGTGAAGCTCCAGGTGTCAATGGTAGCTAGATCTATTTCAGCTGGTCTCTGATCCTTAAATGACTCCAAGAACAACTAAAAGGTACAGTCCTTCATGTTGTATTTGGAACCCAGACACAACAGCAAGCAAGTAAGTAAGCAAGCAAGCAAGCAAACAAACAATTTAGTACAACATGCTTGGAAAGGGAGGACATTTATAATTCTCTTGTTTCAACAACAACCAAAAATAGTGACCCTGTTTCCTTGATGGCACAATCCTGAAGTATTTCCACTGAACTCCAAATGTTATGTGGACAGAAGAAAAAAATCCTTTATCAAATGATTTTGGAAATTTGGGAAGTGTTCTGGGGAAAAATATAAAAGTGTTTTTCATTACTACACAACTTCTGAAAAATCTTTTGAATGTTAACACTCTCAAAAATCTTCAAGACAGAGATAAACAAATACATTTTCTCCTCTTTGGGAACATTTCAAGGGATTTGCAGGCACACACAATGCTGCAAAGTGCTGTTTATGCTCTACATCTGCCGATGCATTTACATAATGGTAAGAAGTACAGAGCGCATGCAGTCATGTGCCCTGTGTAGACTTCACAGAGGGATCTCCTCGGTTCCCTATGTGTTAACCTGGGTTATTCTGGCCAGGTAGTAGTCCCTGCCTGAGCCAGCAGACCCCTTCTTGGTACTTTGCCTTTGCTCATGTATATTATGATAGACACTGAGTGTCAAAGCTTAAAATTAAGGTCAAGACCTCAAAATCCTGAAGCGAACTTAATTTATTCGGACATTTCCAACTCACTACAAATTATATTCAACTTCCTATCCACCCCCCTAGCTTAAAGGTGAGACCCTCTCAGCGTGATTTGACATAGACTATAAAGAAAGAAAGAAATCCCGATTTTCATCAAAGGCTGAAACTCAAACGTGACCAACTGCGCCAGGGCCCATCATGCAAATGGAGACGAAGTAGCCTTGTTGCTCCCAATTATGCCTGGCGTGGAAGGCCAGAGATTTAGAGAGACTTAACTCAAGGCAAAGAAAAATAATAGATCATCCATGAAGCACTGGCTGTTAAAGGAGAAATAAAACCTTTTCACTCTATTATTTTTTTTCCACTTGCTGAGCTGGCCCCAGGAAATATGACACTTTTTGATAGCTGTGTCCAATTGTGCTACAGACCTCTCTGCTGATTGGAACATGGTACTGAAAAGCCATTGATAGGAATCTCTGCACGGTATTTACATTTATATTATCAACTTATGATGTTCATATTCAGTGAGGACAGGGACTTTTGTTCACTGCTCTATCCGCAGGATGTACAATAGCTGTACTATAAATGTTTGCTGAATTAATGAAATATGACTGTAGAGATGAGGTAGTGTGGCTGGGCCTCACATAAAGGCTGAGCCCCTCTAATCTCCACCAGCCTGAAGTCCACTTTTGTATGTGCATGCACGTAAAGGCAATTACTGTCATATTTTCTTACATTCCCTGGGAGAAGTCAGGTACTGATTTTCTGTCTCCTTCTAAGTATGAATTCACTCTGACTCCTCATCAAATTCAGAAAATGAACAACTCTGTTGCTAACACTACTATGGCTAGGTACCTGGAACAATTTTCCTACCAAATTCAGCAAAAAAAAGCTGGAGAATGCATATGCTTTAAAAGTCTTAAGAAATGCATGAATTGGTTAAACATGGCAGCAAATGTTTACCAGTTCTTATCTAAGAGAAGATAGAAACTTCTTCAGTTCAAAACTGAAGTTTGAAACTCTTTACCCTGAGGGTAGTTGCTGACACAGTTAGACTTGATCAGTGGTTCTCTCTCTCTCTCTCTCTCTCTCTCTCTCTCTCCTTCAGGATAGCAACTCCATGTGGGAGAAAGAAGAAACACATACACCACACAGAAGTAGGGGTCCAATGCTTATTCTAAACATAAATGTGCCCTGGAACTAACACTGGTCTTTATCTCTTCCACACACAAATTTGGGGGTGATGTGTTTAAGCACAAGGCAAATCAGAGGTTACAAACTGAAAAGCAACTCTTCTGATAGTTAAAAACTTACTCTGGCATTCATGTGGACATTTAAGTCAGATTCATATGACTTGGTCAGTCCAAAATACTTCAAGTCAAGTTTTAAAGTATTTAAAGAATAGCACTATCTTAAACATCTGGTGAAAATAAACTCATGTTCACCGAAGGCCTTTAAGAATTCTTGTAAGAAGTGGAACTGTTAACACATGTTGTTAAACCTGTAGACCGAAGAAACAGATCTGCATAGACTTTAGGTACCATAATGACCAAGTCCATAATCCAAGACAAATATGATTACCATGTTTAAAGAGGAGCTTAAAATTTCTGTAGGGAACATAAAATTATAATGAGGGACTAAGCAGATATGCAGAAGAATCAAATGCAATTTCTAGGAATGAAATTATAACAAAAATTAAAAACCCAGAGCGTGAACAGACTTAATGTCGGTTGGAGAGAGGTGTGCAGAGGAGAGGATGAGTAAGCTGGAGAGTAAGCCTGACAGGTTATCCAGAGGGCAGCACAGAGACATGGAACAGTTTGAAAAGAGAGCGACAAGGGATAACATGGGACGAGCTCACATCTCCCTGGAGCTCAGCATAGGCGAGAAGGACACAGAGAAAATGTGTGAAGAGGTAAGAACTGAGAATTTTTGATAACCATTGAAGAAAAAAAATCTGCAGTTTCAAACTTCCCACCAATCTCTAGAAGAATAAGTAGAAATGTGTGCACATCTAGGCACATTGTAATGAAATTTTTAGGATATGGACAACAAAGAGGATCATAAAAGTAATAGCAAGTGGATGGCAGTGCAAGGCAGATTAAAGAATAAAACATTCATATGGAAAGTGAGTTTTTACGTTTTTAAAATAGAAAATATTTGTTTATTCATTTTGTTGGGAATTTCATATATAAGTATTGCATCCAAACCATTTCTCTTCCCTCTCCTCCTTTTAACTTCTACCATCTTCCACTTCACTTCTTCTCAAACACATGGCCTCTTATTTTTTAATTATTATTGTTAAACATATGTACATAAAATTCATAAATGTAACCTGTTGAGTTCCTTTAGTTTTTTTCATGTGTTCATACATTTAAGGTATGGGACTGGATCACCTACCAGGGCCTTGTCCCTGGAGAAGGCTGATCTCTCTCTCAGCAGTCACTCATTGCCTGCAGCTCTTCATGTAGGAGTGAGAGCTTGTGCAACCCCCTCCCCATCCACTGGCAGTCAAATAGTGTTGTCATCGTTCAAGTCTTTCCTTGCCTCCCTTCACTTTTTCCAAATAAGTCTCACACAGGTCTTTTCAGTTTCTCTTTTCATAAAGCCTGTGCCCTGCTGTTTCCCTCTCTAGAGCTGTTTCTCTCCCCCACCCCCGTGATTTCTTTCTACGTTCCTCATATCAGTTACTCCAAGTTATATACTCACATCTGAAGTTTCAGAGCTGGAATCCACAAATAAGTAGGAACACTGGGTGTTTGTCTTTCTGGGGTCTGTTATCTCATTCAATATAATATTTTCTAGTTCTATCCATTTGCCTGCAAATCTCATGATTTCATTTTTCTTAGAGGTGAATAATATTCCATTCTGTATATGGACCCCATTTGTATCATCCATTCACTGAAGGACATTTAGGTTGTTTCCATTTCCTAGCTCTTGTGAATAGAGCAGCAATGAACAGGAGATGTGGCCTTGCTGGAGGAAGTACATCACTGGAGGTGGGCCTTAAGAGGCTAAAACCTTAAACCACTTCTGGTTCATTGTCTGTGCTTTATTCTTCTAGCTTCCTGTTCCAGCTTCCATGCTGGACACTTGATGCTATGTCTTCCTGTTATGGGGGACTCTTATCCTTTTGGACCTATAAGCCAAAATAAACTCTTTCTCCCATTAGTTGCCTTGATCATGGTGTTTTATCAGAAAACAGTTTTAACAGAAAAGTAACAAATGCAGCGAACTAATGGCTAGTCTGTGCTTCATAGTGAGCTCCTGTCTTCATAAAAGCAAATAAAACCAAGTGAAATAAAATAGAATTTAAAAATAATATAAGTTTACAGAAAGATAAGTATTTAGAGTATTAAGAAGTCTATATGTTGCCCAAAGAGAGGTCTTTAAATTTGTTCTTTAAAAATTAGCAGCATGGAACTGAAAGAAAAAAATATAAAATAGTTAACAATTTCCAAAGGAGTAGAAAATAGTTACAATTTCCAAAGGAGTAGAAGAGAAGAGAAAAAAATTAGGACTTAAAAAACAAGCCTCATTCAGTTACAACAAGATCAAAATGTGATAGAGAAAGAAACCGGACAAGTGGAACAAAAATAGAAACCACTAAATAATTGGGGCTGGATAGCATAATGGTTAAGAACTTGTGCTGCTCGTGCTGAGGACCTGAGTTCAGTTGCCAGTGCTGATGTTGGGCAGCTCACAACCACCTTTAGCTGCAGCTTCAGGGGATCTGCCACCCTTTTCTGGCATCTGTAGGTATCTTCATTCACACCCACACATCATTAGAAATAAATGGATGTATAATTGTAGAACCATGCCAGTCGCTTTATTAAATCATAAAGATTAAATGAAGTCATTTAAAATACTCAGAAAATTTAACAATAAGATATCAAATGTAGGCGGGCCAAGATGGCGGCGACCTACACTGATGCATTTTGAACGCGGGGGAAAAAAGAGCCATAAAAAACACAGAGTTATTGGGCACTGTGCAAAAACTGGAGGGGCTAGACCCCCCCCCCCCGAACACTCACAGCTCCCAAGGGACTGTTAAAAGTCCCAGGGCAAGGCTCTCCCCATCTCTCACAGACACGGAAGCCACTAAACCCGGGATTCGGGAACTCCCATTTGGAGAGGCGCCTGGTAAGATCGATCCCAAGTTACAGCAGGCAGAATCAGGGTCCACTTGGCCATAGATCGCTGGCCTATTGGGCTCCCCACACATCAGGTTGAACTTATACCCACTTAAAAAACTTTGCGAGATAGTGGAAGGCTTAGCAAGGAACAAACAGGGGGCTCAGCGGGTGGTCCACAGCCGCTCATGAAGCGGAGGGCGGGAGGTTCCGAGAGAGCGCGGGAAGCTGGGAACACAAAGGCGGGTGGGAGGGGCTGAATCCCGCACACTCAAGGTAGCGCAGCTGGGGAGGGAGCACGGCTGGCAGGGCCAAATCCCCGCGAACCCACGGCAGGTCATCTGGGGAGAGAGACAGGCGTGGGCGGGGCCAGGGATCCAGATGGCTTTAGCACGGAATTCTACCGGACCCTCAAAGAGGAACTGACACCATTACTTTTCAAACTCTTCCACCACATAGAAACAGAAAGATCACTGCCAAACTCATTCTATGAGGCCACTGTCATTCTGATTCCTAAACCACACAAAGACCCAACAAAGAAAGAGAACTTCAGACCAATCTCCCTCATGATCATAGATGCAAAAATACTTAATAAAATACTAGCAAACCGAATTCAAGAACACATCAAAAGTATCATATACCATGATCAAGTAGGCTTCATCCCTGGAAATCAGGGATGGTTCAATATACGAAAGTCTATCAATGTAATTCACCACATAAACAAGATGAAAGAAAAAAAACCACATGATAATCTCGCTAGATGCAGAAAAAGCATTTGACAAAATCCAACACCCCTTCATGCTAAAAGTTCTGAAGAGAACGGGCATACAAGGACCATACCTAGAAATAATAAAGGCAATATACAGCAAGCCAGTAGCCAACATCAAATTAAATGGAGAGAAGCTTGAAGCATTTCCTCTAAATTCAGGGACAAGACAAGGATGTTCACTTTCACCATATCTCTTCAATATAGTACTTGAAGTCCTTGCTAGAGCAATAAGACAACTAAAGGAGATCAAAGGGATAAAAATTGGAAATGAAGAAGTCAAATTATCCCTATTCGCAGATGATATGTTAGTATACATAAGCGACCCCAAAAACTCCACCAAAGAACTCCTACAGCTGACAAACAACTTCAGCAAGGTGGCTGGATACAAAATTAACTCAAAAAAATCAGAAGCCCTTCTTTATACAACAAACAAATATACCGAGAAAGAAATAAGGGAAACAACCCCCTTCACAATAGCCACAAACAACATAAAATACCTGGGGGGTAACTCTAACCAAGCATGTAAAGGACCTATATAACAAGAACTTCAAGCCCCTGAAGAAAGAAATGGAAGAGGCCTTTAGAAGATGGAAAGATCTCCCATGCTCATGGATAGTTAAGATCAACATAATAAAAATGGCTATCCTACCAAAAGCAATATATAGATTTAATGCAATTCCTCTCAAAATACCAACACAATTCTTTATAAACCTGGAAAAAGCTATTCTCAACTTCATATGGAACAACAAAAAGCCCAGAATAGCTAAATCAATCCTGTCCAATGAAAAAACATCTGGAGGTATCACCATCCCAGATTTCAAGCTGTACTACAGAGCAACAGTAATAAAAACAGCATGGTACTGGTATAGAAACAGACCAGTGGATCAATGGAATCGAATTGAAGACCCAAACATGGGCCTACACACCTATGGCCAACTAATCTTTGACAAAGAAGCCAAAACCACACAATGGAAGAAGAACAGCATCTTCAACAAATGGTGCTGGTCCAACTGGATGTCCACTTGCAAAAGAATGAAATTAGACCCATACCTATCACCTTGTACAAAACTTAATTCCAAGTGGATCAAAGACCTTAACATAAGGCCAGCCACACTAAAGATACTAGAAGAAAAAGTAGGAGAAACCCTCGAACTCATTGGCACAGGTGACAACTTCCTGAACAGAACACCAACAGCTCAGGACCTGAGATCAACAATCAATAAATGGGACCTCATGAAACTGAAAAGTTTCTGTAAAGCAAAGGATACTGTCATTCGAACAAAACGACAACCAACAGACTGGGAGAAAATCTTCACCAACCCCATATCTGATAGAGGGCTATTATCTAAAATCTACAAAGAACTCAAGAAACTAAATGCCAAGAAACCAAAGAATCCAATCAAAAAATGGGAGATGGAGCTAAATAGAGAATTCACAAAGGAGGAATCCCTAAGGGCTGAGAGACACCTGAAGAAATGTTCAACATCCTAAATCATCAGAGAAATGCAACTCAAGACGACCCTGAGATTCCACCTAACACCTGTTAGAATGGCTAAGATAAAGAGCTCAAATGATAGCGCATGCTGGCGAGGGTGTGGAGAAAGGGGAACCCTACTCCATTGCTGGTGGGAGTGCAGGCTTGTGCAACCACTATGGAGGTCTGTCTGGCGATATCTTAGAAATCTAGGAATAACCTTGCCTCAGGACCCAGCCATACCACTTCTGGGTATACACCCAAAGGACCTCTCACGGAGACATAGGGAAGTCTCTTCATCTATGTTCATAGCAGCCTTATTTGTAATAGCTAGAAATTGGAAACAACCCAGATGTCCCTCAACAGAAGAATGGATTAAAAAATTGTGGTACATCTATACAATGGAATATTACTCAGCTATAAGAAACAATGAAATCATGCAATTTGCAACCAAATGGATGGATCTAGAGAAGCTCATCCTGAGTGAGCTAACCCAGTCTCACAAGGATGCACATGGCATCTATTCACTTATAGTAGGATTTTAACTATATCGTACAGGATATCTGTACTACAACCAACACACCAAAAGGAACATGGACATAAATTTTTTTTTACCTTTTTCTTTTTCCTTTTTTTTCTTTTTTCTTTTTCCTTTTCCCTTCTCTTTTTCCTCTCTTTTTTTGTTGATATTCTTTGTTTTTGTGGGTTTGTGTGTTTGTTGGTCTTTTTTTTAGTATTCCCCCAGTAGCAAGGAGACACCTTTCACTGGCAGTACTGCCTCGTAGGCCCCCGGTGAATGAGGAGGCTCTTGGCCCTCATATGACTCCTGATCTGTGGTGAGAGACTGTTAGGCAGGGACACTCCACCCCAGAGGAACAAGACGGAAGGGTCAGGGGGTAGAGCATGGGAGGGTGAGGATGGGAAGCGGGAAAAGAGGACAATATGATAAGGATGTAACCTGAAGCAACAAACAAATAAATTTATTAACTAAAAAAAAAAAAAAAAAAAAGGGCAGGTGGCAGGACTGAAACACTGTGAATGGAATAGAGGATACAGCCGTTCGGCCTGGTTTTGCAGATCTCCAGGCATCGAGAAGACGTGGAGCTAAGGTAAAATACAAAAGAATTGTGGTGTTGGCCCATGCCTTTGACTTCAGCGGAGACGGGGGGGGGGGGGGGG
>CAJQZJ010033952.1:885119-910530 GCA_907164525.1 Lophiomys imhausi
GTGTGTGTGTGTGTGTGTGTGTGTGTGTGTGTGTGTGTGTGTGTGTGATCTCCTCCACATATTATATATGGTTTGGCTGTGTCCTGAAGTGTTGCTACATACTCCTGTCAGTCTGTCCCTCCAAGTTTAGTTCTCTGGTACCTCTTTTGCAGTTTAATGAATGTAGATCTGTTGGGTATCTTCTTTTGAGAAATTGAGTTTAGGCATAATTAAAGACTGGCTTTGGATGATGTCATTTTCCTTAATTAATTTCAACATTGCCAGAAATGTGGTGGCAGCTTCTTCATTGGCAGTTACAGCTTTCCACTAATTTTCATTTTTCAGTCCAAACTTATTTCTCATTCTGTGTGACTATCCCATATATGCATTAAGTGGTTTGGTACCCCTCCTTTCAGAAAATCCATTTCTGAAGTTTTTGTCATATGCACTTGGGTGAAACACATTGCCAACAATTGGACCTTTCTATCTTGTCTAAACTTTATTTTGTTTCAACCATAACTTTTACAATTTGGGGCACAACAGCAAAGCTAGCACAATTTTTTCCCTCTTTAATATTTCACAGAATATTTGTTCTTGCTGCAGATCTTAACCTTGACACCTTTTTTCTACCCTTATTAAGTCAATAATTTTCATTTAAAGTCAGTACACTGCAATTGTCCGCATCATTACTCTTATGTTGGGGGGGTCAATGTTGAGCAAGATAAAGGTCACTTGAGCACAAGCATTAAAGTACAGCAACAGTCATTCTGATATCCTACTAGGAGGCTATCAGGGATCACATACAGCATAAATACATTAGATGAATGGATCCCATATCCTGAGTATGACAAAGAAAGACACACAAGATATCACTATGATACTGAGAATGGCATGCAATTTAAAACTTAAGTAGTGTTTGTTTTTGGAAAATTTCCATGTGATATTTTCAAATGTAGTTGACTACAAATAATTGAAACCTCAAAAAATAAAAGTATGGATAAGAGGACCTGATACATTGATCTGTTATATATTTTAAATGTTAATTAATCTGCTCCCAGAGGCCAGCATGCTGTTACTTTACTTGCTAACCATTGTCTTTGATTGGCTTTAATAAAATACTGAGGACTGTGATTGGGCAGAGAGAGGTAGGCTGGGCAAAGGTTGGCAGGCTTTTGGAGGAGTAGAGAGGTTGACGAGAAGAAGAAGCCAGGAGGAGGAAGGAGGAGACATGTCATGGGTTAGATAGAAGAATCATATCGCCACATGGCCTGAAACATTGGTATAGAATGGAAAAATAGCAGTCCAGGGAACCTATGTATATTATATGGGGTTTTATTTGTGGGAATAGAATTATAAGCTAGTTTAGATGGGGTAAGATTGCACAATCCAGGCTGAGGCTTGCTACTATCCATCAGGTGTCTCTGTGTGTTTATTTATAATGGCAGGTTAAGGATTAACACCGCATACCAATTATTGATAATATAAATACTGAAAATAGTTTAATTAATTATTTCTACATGGACTAGTGTATATAATATTATTCCTAGAACAATGTTTTACAGCTACACAAAGTGATGTACTCAAATAAACATTAAAAAAATAAAATGAAATTCTAAAATTGTTCAACTAACTCATAGGAAGGCAGGAAAAACAACACAGAAAAAGCTTTAAGTAGAACAGAGAAAAGGAGAAAAGTAGTATCATACTTTTGTACTGTCAAAATTTTATTAAGTATAACAGCCAAAATACATAAGTAAAAAGACAAATATTGGAAAAGATAACTACAAGTGTGACCCAAGTATGTGCTGAGTACATAAAACTCAAACTCAAATTTCACAATACAGGCATAAATGTAAAAGATGGGGAAACATCTGTTATGCAAATATTAGCTAAATAAAAGTTGGAGTAGCTCTGTTAGTATCTGATAAAGTAGACTGCAGAGTAAAATCAACTTCAGATGCAAAGGAGGGCACTGTATAATTATAAAAAGGATGATTTCTCTAAGAATACAGAAAAATCCTAAATATTAATTCACTAAACAAGAGACCTGCAAAATATGTGAAACAAAAAATGATAAAACAAAGGAAAAACAAACTTGTAATTATAGATTTCATACTTCCCTCTCAACAATGTTTAAATTACTCACAGAAAATCATCAAGCATATATAAGCGTATCTAGACCATCAACCAAAAGAATCTAATTGACGATGATCAAACACTTCACCCAAGAAAAGCAGAATAAAAGCTCTTTCCAAGTGTTTTCAGAACATACAACAACATAGATTATGTCACGAGCCATAAAACAAACCTCAACAAATTTCAAATAATTAAAATCACACAGAATTTTGGGGCACAGTAGTCTGTAAGTATACTTCAATAACAGAAAAAATGATGGGAAATTTTTCTTAACATTTGGAAATTAAACCAGATTCTTTTAAATAATTGGGGAGTCCACCTGTTAGAATGGCTAAGATCATAAACTCAAAAGATAGCACATGCTAGCAAGGATGTGGAGAAAGAGGAACACTCCTTCATTCCTGGTGGGAATGTAAACTTGTACAACCACTTTGGATATCAATATCCCAATATCTAAGAAATTTGGAAATAGTTCTACCTCAAGCCCCAGCCATACCATTCCTGGGCATGTATCAAAATGATTCTGTACCAAACCACAAGGACATCACATAAACAATGTTCTAGGTAGCTTTATTCATAATAGTCAGAAACTGGAAACAACCCAGATGTCCTTCAACCGAAGAATGAATAAAAAAATTAAAAAAAAAACTGCGGTACATTTACACAATGGAATACTACACAGCTATCAGAAACAAGGAAATCATGCAATTTGCAGCCAAATGGATGGAACTAGAAAAGTTCATCCTAAGTGAGCTGACTTGGACCCAGAAAGATACATATGGTATGTACTCTCTTAAAAGTAGATATTAACTATATAGCACAGGACAACCATTCTGCAACCCACAGACCCAAATAGACAGGAATCTAGCATTACTATCCTATGAAAAATTCCATCTAGCAGCAAGCCATGGACCCTGTTGCATATTAGTGGAACACCCTACCCTAGATAGGCTGCCATATCAAGGCCCAGTAAAGAGGAAGCTCTTGGCCTTCAGGTGACTGATGAGCTGAGGGAGTTTGATATGTGAGGGCCTACCTTATCTCAGGAGGAGAGGAGGGAGCCTAGGAAGAAGGCTGCCAGGTGGGCAGGAAGGAGGGATGGAGGGAGGGAGGGAGGGATGAAGTGAGGAAGAGACCTGGATAGGAAGAGGGAGGGGACTGTGATCAAGAAGTAACTTGAAAAATTAATTAAAAAAAAAAACAGTTAACTAAGCATAAAAAAAAAAAACATGATACTTGCCTTACTGTCATGAAATGAAAAACTGTCTTAACTTCATGTAAGAATGTTAGACTGTAGGTTGCCACATAGCTCACACCCTCTTGGATATCAGATTGTAAGTTTTCCTCTTATATGTGAAGGATATTTTTGTTGTTTGGTATTTAAAACGCAGTTAAAGAAATTTAAAATGTTGTGAGTAAATAAAGGGTTACTACAGTTCAAACTTGTTTTCTAATCTCTAAGAGTTGAAGTAATTTGGAGCTAAGATAAAATATTTGAGCAGGGTGTGTCTTTAATCCCAGCAGAGTCAGGCAGATCACTATAGAGTTAGGTGTCTTCTAAATTCTAGAGTTACAATGAACAGAGTTGTGATAGTTTACACCTTTAATCCCAACATTTGAGAGGCAGATACCTTTAATCCTAACACACTGGAGACAGAAGCATGCAGATCTCTGCATTCAAGACCAGCCTGACACAGAGCAAGTTCCAAATAGAGAAAAACTTAGATCCAGGAGTGGTGGTTCACACCTTTAATCCCATCAATTGGGAGGCAGAGGCAAGAACATAGGATTTACAATGATTTAAGTTTAAAAGCCACTTGCAAAAGCCAGGCTGAAATTCAAAGTGAATGTCCTTTGCGATCTGAAAATATATACACTTAAAGGTATGTTTAGTTCCAAATTTTCAAAAGAATTTTTCTTAATCTCAATTGAAAGATAATACTTTTTATATTGTCAAAAGAACCAATTTGCTCTAGGAAAGATATTACCTGCCAAAAGAGTAGCACCTCAGAGTTAGGATTAGGGTAGGGTTTGGTTCTTATCTTTCCAGGAGATTAAAAGCATCCAGCTAAGGAGTCCAGGGACAACTGAACAACTGAAACTTTTGAAAAAAAGGGATCAGACACCAAAGAAGACAAGACAAGTAACCCAGATGAACCCAGATGATCCAGCCTCACAGACTGCCTTAATAGCTATTTCCTCAAAAATCTACATCCAGAACAACTTCAAAATGGTTAGCTAAGATGGTCCAGCCTCACAGACTGTTCCAGCCAGGGCTTCAGTAAAGTCCTGAACTTTTCCACCCAAAGTACAGTTTCTGACTACAAACTTCTCAGGACATTTAAATAGCTGAGCACAAAAAGACTGGACAACACATGTTACTATTAACTTGCTTAACCAATTATTTCATTCTTATATGGGCCCTCAAACAGGTTTCCTATGTCCTACATCAGCAGGAAGCAATTTTAAGAGAGTGACACCTTCCCAGAAGGTGGAGTGGGTGATTTTTTTTGGTCATTTGATGGGTTATAGATGTTGGTTGTTATTTAGGGGGATTGGTTACAAGTTCTTTTTTTTTTTTTAATTAAACAAAGTGGATATATATTTTTTCCTTTATTTTTTATTTCTTCAAGTTACATCTCAATCGCAGTCCCCTCCCTATACCCCCTCCAGTCCCACCCTCCCACCCTCAACCCCCCATCCTCTTCCCTTTTTTATTCTTGTAAGTTTAAGGTATATTTTATTTCCCCCTACAGTTTCCTCTTTGAGTTCAACAACTGGCTCTTTCTCTTATAATAATAAATACAATACAAAACAACAGAGGTAATTAGGCCATAGTTATGAGGGTTATATGGCTTAACG
Organism: Lophiomys imhausi; assembly: GCA_907164525.1. NCBI lineage: Eukaryota > Metazoa > Chordata > Mammalia > Rodentia > Muridae > Lophiomys > Lophiomys imhausi. The sequence goes on from CAJQZJ010033952.1 coordinate 890,097, forward strand.
TATATTCCCAATGTCCAGTCCATATGTATTTGGTACCTGACTTTAACATTCTACTATCTAACCATCTCCATGAGTTTAAAGTTCTATATCTGACTCAACATTCATACTAACTTGCAACACAATTTTAAAAGTATCTTCTTAGATCTATAACACTCTCTTGACTCCTAAACAACTCAAAATTTAATTATGAGACTCTAGTTATCTGTTCTTCAACCACCTCAGAGACCTGAGAGGGATAAATATATCTGATTTTATAGGAAATACAGGGCCTGCAGCTTCTCAAACTAAGAAATGACATACCAGTGGCTGCCTGGACAGTTCCCATTTTCTCTCCATACATTACAGCATCGATCTTCAGTCATTTGGCCCCGTTTCTCTGACAGACATTGATTGTAGAGCAGGGGTTATGAAGGACGTATCTACCCTGTCTTGGCAGAGCTAGGCTGTCGACTTACCTGCTTCCAGGTTTTGTCCTTTTTGGACAGCATTCTGTCTACAGTTGGAGCAAGGGGCTTTCCTACCTACAGATAGGCTTTGACTAATTCAATCATCTCCCACTGGAGATTCTTCGATGCTCATCTTCTACTTGGAGGAGAATAGGGGGTGCTGTCAGGAGTTGATATGTCTTGATATAAAAAAATCTAAGGTTACGAAAACATCTTTCAATGCCATATTCTGCAGATCTCTTGAGATTTTTGAAGAGGCCCTATCTATCTCTTATATTAGGGTAAGCAGATGTTGCTTGTCTCTTAGCAGGTTTATTTCTGATTAGCTTAGCAAGTAACTATAATATGCTGTCATAGTACCTAACAGAATGCCCGGCTTGCACAACCATTAGTTTGCATTTCTTAATTATCCTAAACAGTTTATGACAATTAGTAGTAAAAGGCTGAAACATCACATTTTATTTTTTTTCTTTACCTCCTAACCCTTCCATCCCATTTCTCTGGGGTGGGATGTCCTTACATAACAGTCCCTCATCTCAGTTGAGAGGTCGTATGAGGGCCAAGAGCCTCTTCATTCATTGGGGGTCTACGAAGCAGTACCATCAGTGAAAAGTGTTTCATTGCCCGGGAGAGAGAACTACTAAACAAACAAACCAATAAGCAGACAATAGATAAAAAAGACTAAAAAATAGAAAAAATATAACTAATATATAAAAAATAAATAAAAATTAAAAATAGGAAATCTATGTCCAAGTTCCCTTTGGTGTGTTAGTTGTAGTATCGATACCTTCTACTATATAGCTAAAATCCTACTATAAGTGAATAGATGCCATATGCGTCCTTCTGAGTCTGGGTTAGTTCACTTTAAATGGTCTTGTTAAATAAGATTTAGGAGGTTAAACACAGGTACTTCTCTCTTTTCCTTTCCTCTATCCTTCTTTCTCTCTTATGTAGGGAGGAAAAGATTTGAAAAGAACAAAAGGGGATATAGACATGATATAGGAATGATAAAGAAAAAGGGGTAGATTATTGAATTTACTCATAACTTGAAAGCAGGTAAATCGACAGCCTAACTCTGCAAAGACAGGGTGGGAAAGTCCTTCATAATTCCTGCTTTACAGTTAATGTCTGTCAGAGATACTGGGTCAAAAGGCTGAATATAGATGCTCCAATGTTATAGAGATAAATTTAGGACTGTCCAGGCAACCAGTTATCTGTCACTTCTTAGTTTTGGAAGCTGCTTGCTCTACACTTCCTGTTTATTCAGATATATTTAGCCTTCTCAGGTCTCTGATGTTGTTATACTCTCACAGTTAGGTATTAAGTTGTTTAGGAATTAAAAGGATATTCTAGAGCTAAGAAAATGTTTTTAAGTTGGTATTGCAAGTTAGGATGAAAACTCAGGTATATAACTTTAAACTCATTGAGAGAGATAGATAATAGAATATTACTATTAGTTGCCAAATACATATGGACTGGACATTGGGAATGTATATTATATCATATAATTTTCATTAATTGTTGACTAATTGTTCTTATTCTTATTCTACATGGTCTTATTGTTATAAGAAAAAGAGTCTTTCATTGGACTAAAAGTGGGAGATGATGGGGTGAAGATACCCCTTAAATAATAATAATAATAATAATAATAATAATAATAATAATAATTGGTGAGCCAATGATAGGTGAAGGGAATTTTTTATATACTTACATGAATTAAAAGCATAATATGGGGAAATACAAGATGGTGGCAGATGGCACAGACACATTTTGAGCACAGAGAAAATAGCTACAACATCGCAGAAATATAAACAAGTTGAGCAACAACCCAAGAAGTGCGAACCCATGGAGTTTTACCCAGTGAACCCAGGGACTAGTGGGGATCCCTGGGTGGGACTCTCAGACATTCAAGGAAACAGACCTACCAGCTACAGAGCAGAGGCCCAAGGCCCAGAGCAGAGGACAATACAGTAGAAGCGGGCACGAGCCACTCAAATACCCAGTGAGTAGCTCCAAACCCCAGATGGGTACTCACCAGCCTCTGGAGCAGTCAGCCTCCACACCAGCATTTCATACAGGAGAATTGCAGGATCACCAAGATTTATCTCCAATGGAGTGGCAGTCTAGGAGGTGCAAGCATATCCTGGCTTACCCAGAAATGTGTTGGACATACAGGTCCCTCTACTAGATATACAATCACGTGAAAGAACATTGCAACCAGGCAGGGAAGAGGGATACTGTTCCTATACCAGTACAGTGTCCCACAGGTCTGATCACTGCAGAGACTTGGGAGGAAGCCCCAACTGCTAGATAGAGGTACCTCCCAGGTTCCTGAGCACCCAGCATTCACATGGTCACTTAAACACCCTAAAAAGGATATTCAGTGCCACTGAAACAGTAAGATCAGAGTGTGCTGCAAGTAGGATGGTCAAGTTATAAGGCTTCAGACTCCACTGAGTCCAAGCCCAGCAGATGGGTTATGGTGTTCCTATCAGAGTCAGGGCACCTTGCCCCTTCTCAGTGGGATACCCTGTCTTCAGCATCTACAGCTCCTATGCAGAGCAGCAAATTCGTGGCCTTTGTGCACTGCCTGAGTGATACAGATTACAAGGGCTTACTGCTTAGGACTGAGAGGCACAGAGGTGCCCTGGGGACAACCTAGAAGAAGCTCCCTGGGGGGGACCATGACCGCAGAACTGACCCTCGGATCAAACACATGAGCGGCAGGAGATGTATGGCTCTAGCCTATAATCTGTGGTCCTCCAAGCCCCACCGACATCACTAGGAAGACCTACCTTACAAGAAGAAATTAAATCCCTGAAAGAGTTTAAACAATCCTCAATTTTACAAATGAAAGCAATGGAGAATACCATGAGAGACCTCCAAGCCAACGCAGCCCAACATGAATGTGAAAAAGACAAGACAATGAAAGATTTGAAAGATTTGCAGACAAAGACAAGCAAATTGGAGCAGGAAACATATAAAACCAATAAAATTGTTCAAGACTTGAAATTGGAAGTGGAAGCAATAAAGAAAACACAAGCAGAGACAATCCTGGAGGTTGAAAATCAAGGGAAGAGAACAGGAACTACAGGCATAAGTATCAAAAACAGAATGCAAGAGATGGAAGGCAGAATCTCAGGCATGGAAGATTCTATTGAAGAAATCAGTACAACACCAAAGAAAATGGGAAATCTAAAAAAGTTCTCACCCACAACATCCAAGAAATCAAGGACTCAATGAAAAGACGGAACCTAAGAATTATAAGCATAGAGGAAAAAGAAGACTCCCGGCTCCAAGGTCCAGGAAACATATTCAACAAAATCATAGACAAAAACTTCCCAAACCTAAAGAAAGAGATGCCAGTAAAATTCTAAGAGGCATATAAAACACCAAACAGATTAGACCAGCAAAGAAATTCTTCTCGCCACATAATAATTGAAACTCCAAACATACAGAACAAAGAAAGAATATTGAAAGCTATAAGAGAAAAAGCTCAAGTAACGTCTAATGGCAGACCCATCAGAATTACACATGACTTCTTCTCAGAAACTTTAAAAGCCAGAAGGGCCTGGGAACATGTCCTACAAGCCCTAAGAGAACATAGGCACCCAGCCAGACTACTATATCCAGCAAAACTCTCTTTCAACATAGATGGAGAAAACAAGATATCCCATGACAAAAATAAACTTAAACAGTATCTACCCACAAATCCAGCCCTACAGAAGATCCTAGAAGGAAAATTCCAACCCAGAGAAGATAACTACACCCAAGAAAACAGAGGAAGCAAAAACTCCACTGCAGTTAAACCAAAGGAAACACACAACCACCACCTACATCAAAAGAACAGGAAATAACAACCTTTGGTCATTCAACATCAATGAACTCAACTCCCCAATAAAAAGACACAGGCTTACAGAATGGATCCACAAACAAGACCCATCATTTTGCTGCATGCAAGAAACACATCTCACTAACAAAGATAGACTCTACCTCAGAGTAAAGGGCTGGGAAAGGTTTTCCAAGCAAATGATCCCAGGAAGCAAGCTGGAGTAGCCATCCTAATATCAACTAAAATAAGTCTATTGTATTTCAACTGAAGACTTTCAACTGAAGTTAATCAAAAAAGATAAAGAAGGCCACTACATACTCATTAAAGGAAAAATTCATCAAGATGATATCTCAATACTGAATATCTATGCCCCAAATTCAAGGGCACCCACATCTATAAAAGAAACGCTTCTAAAGTTTAAGCCACACATTGATCCCTACACATTAGTAGTGGAAGACTTCAACACCTTACTCACAACAATGGACAGGTCATTGAAACAGAATCAGAGAAATAATGAGTCTAACAGAGGTCATGAACCAAATGGACCTAACAGATATCTTCAGAAAATTTCACCCAAACAAAAAAGGATACACCTTCTTTTCAGCACTGCATGGAACCTTCTCCAAAATTGACCATATAGTTGGACACAAAGCAAGCCTCAAGAGATACAAGAAATTATAATAACCCCTTGTATCTTATCAGACCACCATGGATTAAAGCTGAACTTCAACAACAACAGAAAAAACAGAAAGCCTACACATTCATGGAAACTGAACAACTTGCTACTGAATGATGACTAGGTCAGGAAAGAAATAAAGAAGGAAATCAAAGACTTCTTAAAATCCAACAAAAATGAAGGCACAACATACCCAAACCTCTGGGACACAATGAAAGCAGTGCTACGAGGAAAGTTCATAGAACTAAGTGCCTTCATAAAGAAAATGGTAACAGCTCATATTAGCAAATTAACAGCAGAACTGGAAGAAATGGAAAAAAAAAAAAGGAAACAAGCACTCCCAAGAGGAGCAGATGGCAAGAAATCATCAAACTTAGGGCTGAAATTAAACACTTAGAAACAAAAAGAACAATACAAAGAATCAACAAAACCAAGAGTTGATTATTTGAGAAAATCAACAAAATAGACAAACTCTTACCCAAATTAACTAAAAGGCAGAGGGAAAAAAAACCCAAATCAACAAAATCAGAAATGAAAAGGGAGAAATAGCAATAGACATTCAGGAAATCCAGAGAATCTTTAGGTCCTACTTTAAAAATCTGTACTCCACCAAATTTGAAATCCTAAGTGAAATGGGCAACTTTCTTGATAGATTTCATCTACCAAAGTTAAATCAAGATCAGGTTAACAGATTCAACAGTCCTATAACCCATAAAGAAATAGAAACAGTCATTAAGTCTCCCAACCGATCTTGGAAGGAAGAAGCCTCCAGAAAGAAGCCAGGAGCAAGCAAGGAGTACACAGGCCATGGGTTAGAGAAAAGAAGATCATTCTACATGGCCTGGAACATTGGCATAGTGTAAAGAAAAGCAGTCCAAGGGGACGTATGTATATATAGGGTCATATTTGGGTAACAGAATTATGAGCTAGCTTAGATGGGCTAAGATTGCACAATTCAGGCCAAGGCTTGTTAAAGTAAAAAAAAAAAAAAGTCACTCAACCAAAAAAAGTCCAAGGCCAGATGGTTTCACACAGAATTCTACCAGACCTTCATAGACAAGCTAATACCAATACTCTTCAAACTCTTCTCAAACTCTTCCACAAAATAGAAGCAGAAGGAACACTCAAACTCATTCTATGAGGCCAAAGTCACCTTAATTCTTAAACCACACAAAGACCCAACAAAGAAACAGAACTTACAACCAATTTCCCTCATAAACATAGATGCAAAAATACTTAATAAAACACTGGAAAACTGAATCCAAGAACACATCAAAAGTATTATACACCATGATCAAGTAGGCTTCATCCAAGGAATGCAGGAATGGTTCAACATGTGAAAATCCATCAACATAATTCACCATATAAACAAACTGAAAGAAAAAATCACAGGATCATCTTGCTAGATGCTGAAAAAGCATTTGACAAAATGCAACACCCTTCATGCTAAAAGTCCTGGAAAGAATGGGCACACAAGGACCATACCTAGAAATAATAAAGGCAATATACAGCAAGCCAGTAGCCAACATCAAATTAAATAGAGAGAAAAACCATTTCCTCTAAACTCAGGGGCAAGGCAAGGATGCCCACTTTTGCCATATCTCTTCAACATAGTACTTGAAGTTCTTGCTAGAGCAATAAGACAACTAAAGGAGATCAAGGGGATACAAATTGGAAATGAAGAAGTCAAATTATCCCTATTTGCAGATGATATGATAGTATACATAAGTGACCCCAAAAATTCCACCAGAGAACTCCTACAACTGATAAATACCTTCAGCAAGGTGGCTGGATACAAAATTAATTCTAAAAAATCAGAAGCCCTTCTTTATACTAAAGACAAATGGGTTGAGAAAGAAATTAGGGAAACAACATCCTTCACAATAGCCACAAACAATATAAAATACCTGGTGGTAACTCTACCAAGCAAGTGAAAGACCTGTATGACAAGAACTTCAAGTCCTTGAAGAAAGAAATTGAAGAGGACATCAGAAGATGGAAAGATCTCCCGTGCTCATGGATAGGTAGGATCAACATAATAAAAATGGCCATCCTGATAAACACATTATACAGATTCAATGCAATTCCTATCAAAATACCAATACAATTCTTTATAGACCTGAAAAAAAATAATTCTCAACTTCATATGGAATAACAAAAAAAAACAGAATAGCTAAATCAATCCTGTATAATAATAATAAAAAAATCTAGAGGTATCACCATCCCAAATTTCATGCTATACTGCAGATCAATAGTAATAAAAACAGCATGGTACTAGTGTAGAAACAGACCAGTACATCAATGGAATAGAATTGAAGACCCATAAATGTACCACACCTACAGTTACTTAATTTTGACAAAGAAGTCAAAACCATACAATGGAAAAAGGACAGCATCAACAAGTGGTGCTGATCTAACTGGATGTCAATATGTAAAAGAATGAAATTAGACCCATACTTATCACCTTGCACAAAACTTAAGTCCAAGTGGATCAAAGGCCTTAACATAAAGCCTGACAAACTAAATGTAATAGAGAAAGTGGGGAAAAGCTTCAAACTCATTGGCACAGGTGACAACTTCCTGAACAGAATACCAATAGCTCAGGCTCTAAGACCAACAATCAATAAATGGGACCTTATGAAACTGAAATCTTCTGTAAGGCAAAGGACACCATCATTCGAACAAACGGCAGCCTACAGATTGGGAAAAGATCTTTACCAACCCCACTTCCAACAGAGGGCTAATTATCTATAATTTATAAAGAACCCAAGAAATTAAACACCAAGAAACCAAGTAATCCAATCAAAAAATGGGAAACAGAGCTAAAGTGAGAATTCACAAAGGAGGAATCTCTAATGGCCATGAGACACTTGAAGAAATGCTCAACATCCTTAATCATCAGGGAAATGCAACTCAAGACAACCCTGAGATTCCATCTAACACCTGTCAGAATGGCTAAGATAAAAAACTCAAATGACAGCACATGCTGGCGAGGTTGTGAAGAAAGGGGAACACTTGTCCATTGCTGGTGGGAGTGCAAACTTGTACAACCAGTATGGAAATCAATCTGGTGATATCTTAGAAAACTTGGAATAGCCCTACCTCAAGACCCAGCCATACCACTTCTGGATATCCACAAGGACATAGCCTCATCTATGTTCATAGTAGCCTTATTTGTAATAGCTATAAACTGGAAACAACCCAGATGTCCCTCAACTGACGAGTCGATAAAAAATTGTGGTACATTTACACATGGAATACTATTCAATTATCAGAAACAAGGAAATCATGCAATTCACAGCCAAATGGATGGAATTAGAAAAGCTCATCCTGAGTGAGCTAACCCAGACTCAGAAAGATGCACATGGAGTATACTCACTTATAATTGGATTTAGCCATATAGTACAGGATAACTATCCTACAACCAACACACCAAAAGGATGAGGAACATAGACTTTGTTACCTATTAATGGGGAATTTGCACTAGGGGTGCTACCATATAGGCCTCCAGTACAAGAGGAAGCTCTTAGTCCTCATATGACTGTTGAACTGAGAGGGACTGATGTGTAGGGACACTCCACATCAGAGGAGTGGGATGGGTGGAACCGGGAAGGTTGGAAAGAGGGCACTATGATGGAGATGTAACTTGAAGTAATAAATAAACTTTTTTTTAAGTGTAATATAGCTGGGCGCAGAGGCACACGCCTTTAATACCAGCACTCAGGAGACAGAGGCAGGCAGATCTCTTCGAGTTCAATGCCAGCCTGGTCGACAAAATGAGTACAGGACAGTCAAGGCTACACAGAGAAACCCTGTCTCAAAAAAAAAAAAAAAAAAAACATTTTAAAAAAGCATACTATAACAGATCAAAACATAAAGACGAATGTTGAGAAGTGCACATATGCCACAGACAACATATTAGAACAGGGTAGAGGTCATAACTATATCACTCATACTTCTATAACCTCCTTTTCAAAAAAGAAGTAAAATAGTCTAAAGTAAGGAAAAGGAGAAAATAATCAGACTAATAACAGATATAAATGAAACCAAAATAGAAAAGTCAGTGAAAATTAAAGTTCTTTGAAAGTGACAAACCTCTAGTAAAACCATACCAACAACAACAAAAGTAAAAATGAAAAAAAAACCATAAACTACCAGTGTCTAGACGATATAAAATATTGTCACAGACACAGTAGACATTAAAATCATTAGGAAATCCCATAAATAATTCTATAGGCTTAAATTTAACAAATAAACCCACTCTTCAAAATTCAATCTGTCATAACCCACCCCACATGAAGCAGATCATTTCATATCTGTGGAATCCTAGCAAGTTGAATCTGTAATTTAAAAATTTCCAAAAGAGAAATTTCCAAGCTTATATTATTTCACAGAAGAATTGTTCCAGGTGTTTCATAGCAGATCAATACCAATTCCACACAGAAAATAGAAGAGAAGCAAGCCTTTCCCAACTCATTCCCTGAAGCCACTGCAGTCTGATTCCAACACCAGATAAAGATAGCACAAAAACTGAGAAAAGAGAAACTTCAAACCACTGTCCCTCATTGATACAAACACAGAACCCTTGGGAAAAAAAAAAAACAGAATTCATGAATAGATAAAAGCCCATTATACACTGTAATCAAGTAGAGTTTATTCCAGAGACTCAAGCCTTCTTCCATACTTAAGAAGTAATACAACTACCATTTTATTTAGTCACCATAGTTTCTAACTGTTCTCTAGACACTTATCTTCTTGCCTACAGATAAGTATAGCTCCCAACCTCCACCAGAGAAGCTTCTCTTTGTAACAGAGAACTACAGAAAACCACAACTGATGAAAATGTGGAGAAAAACATGGTGAGGTGCGTAACCCCAGCAGATACATCTGCAACACAACTCCTGCATCTAAGGATCAAAGAAGATCACAGAAGATAGAACAAAAATATTTAAGAGACAGGGCACTAGGAAATCTGCTTTGCATTTGTGTTGCCTGGAAATGACAGAGGAGCTACACCCATGATACTCCCAACAATATGGCTGCCTAAGCAAGACCTGGACAGGGAAAATACCAATAGATGTGCTATCACAGAAGAGGAAAATCTCACTGGGCCCCACTCCTAAAAGGAATTACAGCAACTAAAGAATCCTGGGAGCATGAGAAGTAGTTTTCCTCCAGGAAAGAGTCCCCTAAATTGGTTATCCAACAGCAAGTGGTCAGCCCTGAAATCATCTGTATGCAAGCAACAATGAACTAACTCATCGGGGTGTATTTATATACTAATGCATACATAAACATATATGTGTGTCTGTGTGTGTGTGTGTGTGTGTGTGTGTGTGTGTGTGTGTGTGTGTAATAAAAATTAAAGAAGAAGACTCCAGAAACAACTCTGGGGAGCAGCATGGGAGGAGTTGGAGGAAGGAAAGAAACTAGAATAAAATTACATTATATTTTAAATTAAAAAATAATCAATGAAATCTACCAATCTGTTGACCACAGAAAATCATATAGCTGATAAAAGTTCTCAGGAAAATGGGAAGAGAGAATCACTGCTCCAACTCAATAAGAATACTTTCCAAAATTCCTACAGCTAACACTGTATTCAGTAGTGAAAAACCAGCTTCCCTCCCTTTAAGATCTCAAGCAAGACTGGTATGTCTCCCCACAATGCTTATTCAACATACTGTTGAAAGTATTACATAGAGATAAAACAAAGGAAATAAAAGGCATACAGAGGGGGAAAAATATGAAATGTGAAATAAAACTCAACATACTGCTGAAAGTACTAGAGACAAGACAAAAAAATAAAAGCCATACAGAGAAAAAAACTGATGAAATGCAAAAAGAAACTGTCTCTATTTGTTAATTAAATCATTGTCTATATAGGCTATTCCATGGAAACTATAAAAACAAATTAACAAAAGCATCCCAGAACTAACAAGTATTTACAAATGCCACAGGACTCATGATAAACTTCATTACATTTCCTAGCTATGAACACATGGATACCTTAATTAAAAATAGCACGCCATTTATACTAGCTCCCAAATCACTTAACTGTAATCAGATGTCAATGAAATAAAACATGTATATGGTTTGTGTCCTAAATCTTAAATAATACTGATTAAAGTAATCAAAAAATATAAATAAATAGGTATACCACACTCATGGTTTAGAACTCTCAGAAAAATAAAAAATGTCAATTTCCCCCAAATAAATAGATTTTGCACAACTCTTGCCAAAAATCTCAGCAACATTTTGAATACAAACTACATTATCCTAAAATTAATGTAGAAAGGTAAAGGAAATTCAATAACTAAGACTGTTTTTGAAATAAAAGAATAAGGCAAGAAGAATCAATCTACTTCATTCTAATATACATATAACTACTATTATAGGTATATACATTTCATTCCAATATACACATAACTACTGTTATAGGTATATACATTCCATTCCAATATACATATACTACCATTATAGATAAATATGTTTCATTTCAATATACATATAGCTACTGTTATAGGTATATATATTTCATTCCAATATACATATAATTACTAAGTCAGTGAGAACTGGTGGAGACATACACACAGACAAGGACAAGACAGGGAACATAGACACAGCCATAAGCTAACAGGCCAACTCCTCCATAAAGTTACAAAAGCAATTCACAAGAGGAACTAGAATTTTTTGTACAAATGGTCCAGGAGCAACTGAACATACATAAGCAAACAAACACAACCTCACCCTACCTATCATTCCTTGTTCAAGATTTAACTCAAAATGAATCCTAGGCTTAAATAAAAACATAGACCTATAAATTTTTAGACAAAATGGAAAGAGAAAAATGTGATCTAGGACTTAGCCTGGACACCAAACAGTACTAATCAAAAAAGAGACCAGGTTTTTTAAAATTAAGGAAATGTGTATCTGCGTGTTGTAAAAGGCTAACATAAAGATTCCTATGCTGGTGGAAATGTTATGTTGGCTGTAGTAATGTCCATGCCCTGAATAGTTACATAAGATATTACTGATAGAAGAAAACAGGTCAAGGACACATGAGCTCCTTCTCTGTTATTCTTATTCCTGCATAATTATCTCAACATCAAATTGTAAATTACATTCCTTATTTATCATCTGTATTTCTTTTCTAATATATAATTAGAAATACTTTAGAAAAATTTCATTGTAACATACATGAAAATAATGTCAAATTTTCCATTTTTAGCCCTTACTTCTACTTATATCTTTAATGAAGATATATCCAAATATTATTCTTGTTCCATAGCCTTGCATACTAGCCTAATTTACCCTTCACTGCTACCCACATGCACACATCCCTTTATCTATCCTTTGGCCCTCAAACTTCCTTAACGTACCTCACTGGTTCATGCTTCTTTGCCAGTTGACTGTGCCTCACAAACTCCCTAAAAGCAACTTTTTTATCATTCTAAACCCACCTCCTCTGGGAATTCTTAATCTGTCTCTCCTCAAAGGTTTAACACACAGAACCTTCCTTCACCTTGCCTCTGTGGCTGTGGTGTTAATTTGGTCTTGGTGCCCAGCCCTTGGTTACTTGTATGTGTTCTCCCTGTCTTCACTTCCATAGTGCTTTGAGGTGTGTGATTATGTTTCCCATCTTCGCACCTCCAACATTTCAAATGATACATATGAAGTGATCAAGAAATGCTTCTGGCATGGATAAGTTCCAGCTTAAGATTTCTCAGTCTGTTGGTTTCTTTGTTCTTCTTTCTCATCATTCCTCCTATTTAGTTAATTTCTTACTCTCTTAAAGTCTCTTGGATTCCTTTGCAGGAATAAGGTAGAATAAATATCTCATTGCAGTCAGCTCTGTGCATACATGCCTAACAGGTTCTCCCTGTGGGGTAGGCAGTGTGCATTTTTACACATCCTTTAGACACATGGAAGAACTCAGAACTGATTGATGAGTGAATAATCAGATGAATGAATGGCCACCATGTACCCCAGATATTACATAAAAGTCATTGTTTACTTTTTTCTAGGACCTTTGAGAAATAAAGACAGATGCTGAGACATAGAGACAAAGAGCCACATCAAACTCACAAAGAACACAAAGCAAGAGCACAAAGAATGAGCATGTGGCTGAAATGATGAAGTTTTTGAGTCTAGATTCAGTTCTGAAAATTGTTCTTTGTGACTGATGGAAGGAGGGAGGGTGTGAAATCATCACATTATTTCCAGCTGCCTATGAAGACTCTCAGTGTGAGTCCTATTTTTCAGGAATACAGAAAAATAGAGATACAAAGCCATGTCAGAATCATCAAATGGAACAATTCAGTTTTATTAAATCCCAGTCTTGAGAAATTGATTACATATCTTCATTTGTAATCAATCCAGATGTTTATTTTTAACAGAATCTGAGTGGTTTAATGTAATAAGATGTTAATATAGAATGAATAGTGTAAGCTTTAGCTGTATGGGCCCAAGTTCAAGCCTTGGCCTGACCCTCTGAGGTCATAGGATATTGTAATCTCTGAATCTCTTTCCTTGGCAATAAAATATAGTACCAGGGACTGGAGAGATAGTCCGGTAGTTAAGAGTACCTACTGCTCTTGCAGACAACCCTAGCTCGATTCCCAGCACCCACGTTAAGAGGCTCACAACAACCTTAACTCCAGCTTCTGGGGAGCCGATGCCTCTGGTCTCCATGGAACCCTGCACACACATGCACACATGTCCATGCAGATTTACACATATATAAAAGCTTTAAAAATAATACAAAAATAAATCTTTGAAGCATGTTATATATGCCTGAAGGATGTGTAAGAAGGAAGTTAGATCGATGCATATCAGTTTCAGGGTGTAATGCCTAGCATTCAGTAGGCACATAAATTACAGCTGGCCCTTTCCTCATCAAAGTCACCAATCTCCAGGTTATAAACTTCAAAATACTTTCATGTGAAATAATTCTTCTTTCTGAAACTGCATTAGAAGCAGAGTTATAACATCAGGAGAATACTTAGGAAAGTATGATATGCATGAAAAATGTTATGTTAGACACCCTGCAGGGCTCTCAGTAAATACCTGTGGACTGACAAATGTATTGTCAGTGCATAAAATCATATATATAGAAAGGGATAACTGCATAAAAAGGTAATTTGGAATCCACACAGGATAATGATTACACTTCAGTAAGTATTTTACTTTTTTGAAGCAGTATTAAAGGAAACTGGAAATCATTTTTTTTAAATCAAGTTTTCTTTTGCAACTGTAAGTTCATATGAATGCCTATAGACACAGAAGCGCCGTGTCCAAAGTGCTAATGTCTTGATGGCAAAACTTCTAGATTAGAAGTGAAGGTGTTATAGGTATCAAGAGGAGTGTGTGTGTGTGTGTGTGTGTGTGTGTGTGTGTGTGTGCAATTTGATTATGATGTCTGTTCTACAACTACCTCCTTCCAAATGGCAGGGAGAAAGAGCCTGGCCCACCCCTGAACCCAAAAAACGAAGACCCCAGTGACTCACTTTCTAGAACGCCATCCTGAAGACAGGCTTCACCTTAGGAGTATCTGCATGAGGCTCCTGAGACAGTCAGACAGATGTAACATGATCCTGCTCTCATATAACAAGATACAAACAAGGAGCATCTGGCCACGTCAGTGTTAAGTACACAGATGCATGGTGACAAAGAGAATGGTTGGGTTACCTAAAGTTCTAAGAAACTACTTCTCACAAGTAGCAACAGTTGAGCTGGAGCTTAAGACACTAGTGGAGCAAACAAGCAGTAACAGCAGTTCATGAAGGAGAACAGCTCTGCCCACAGGTCAGATAACAGGATGAAATCAGACAATCCATTAGAACTGGAATGTTTTCAAGGAAGATATAGTGTATATACTGGTTAACATAAATATACCACACATTCTTGTGCAGCTGATGGCAAGCAATTATTACAGTTGGGTTGATACATGACCCAAAAGTACCATAAACTTCAGTCCCTATTCTGTGCATTCATCAGATTAAATTAGTATTTTTTCAAGAAAATATACAAGGTTGATATTGGTTATAGGTCACCAAATAGGCCTCTTTCATCAATTCTTATGAAACAGGCCATCCAGGTTATGCAGATCTTGGAGATGAGTGGGATAGAAAAAGGGCTGAGAGAGCAAGGAGTTCAACTGTCCATCATAAGCATCTTGATGGCCCAGAAAAGCAACCACCATCCTGGAAGAGTAAAGCCTTTGAAATTGTCAGAAAACTTGAGATCTACAAATGGTATGTGAATCAATTTTACATGTTATGAGGCCTCAGAAATAGCTTCCCTTTCCACAAAGTAAGAAAGGACATCTTACCATAAAGATGAAACAAAAAGACAGTATGCGTCAACTCAGGCAGAGATCTTCAGCACCATAAATTGATTATCTTATGCCAGGGAAATAGTCATTATGCCACACACAGGCTTCCACAGAAGGGATTGCTGGATGATCGCAGCATTTTCTCAGCAAGCCCAGAAGAAAATAAGCAAAACCAAAGAAAAGAGTGAAACTATTCATTTTCCTCTTAAAATATAATGCTTTTTTATTTCACAGAGGTATCTGCACAGCTGTATTCATTGCAACACTGTTTACAATAATCAAAATCAGCCTAGATACCCATCAACAGATGAATAGATAAGGAAAATATTGTATGCTTGCACAATAGAGTACTATTCAGCGGTAAAGAGGGCAAGAAAATGGACAGAACTGGAGTTCCCCAAGTCAGGTGAAGTAAGCCAGACTCAGAGAGACAAACACATCATATTTGCTCTCACATAAAACCTCACTTTAAAAAGCAAACAAGCAAAGAAACAGGACTTTTTGAAAAGGAAGTCATCAGGAGTGGGGAGGGGAGAGTTGATGGATGAATATGATCAAAATATGTTATGCACATATCTTAGGGTTTCTAGTACTGAGAAAAACACCATGACCATAAACACTTGAGGATGAGCTGATTCCTTTCAGCTTACAACTCTCAGGTTATATTCCATTGCTGAGGAAAGTCAGGGCAGGAACACAAACAAGGCAGGAACATGAAGGCAGGAATTGCTGCAGAGGCCACAGAGGAATACTGTTTGTTTACTGGCTTACTCAGCCTGCTTTCTTATAGCAGCCAGGAGCACTGACTTAGAGGTAGCAACACCCAACGTGACCTGCCCCCCTCCCTGTATCAATCATCAATCAAGAAAATGTTTTTCCTACTCATCAGTTTGGTGGAGGTGGTTTGTCCACTGAAGGTACTTCCTTCCCAGTGACTCCAGCCTGTCTCAGACTAACACAAAACGTAGCCTGTAGAACATATGTGAAGTGTCACAACGAAACTCACTGTTCTGTAGAGTTAACATCCAAAAACAACAACAATAATGATAATAAGACAAGCATATGTCTGAGGCGTTGTTGAAATTTTTGGTGGCTGATTTAAGACTACCACTTTACAGTGTTGTCTTCCCAGTTTCACATCCTGTTTGCCACAAAGTGGTTACATGTCCTTTCACGGGGCCACATGAGTTCTCTGGGCTTCTAATGTTTCTTCTATAACATGAAGAAATCACCAGGTGAACTCTGTGTAACTAAATATAATTATGTTAGTTTCACAGTTTACCTATTAACCCAACTATCAGTCAAATACCTGAGACAGGCTTTTTGTTGAACAGGCTTCTCAACACAAAAACTGAGCAGTTATTACTCTATTCTTAACCCTCTAAGCTAACCTGGATTCCCCCAGTGTAAATCTCAGACATACTTGCACTTTGTGGCTTTCCTGCTTCAGCTGAATCTCTATTCTCTCCTGCCTCTGCCTCCTGCTCTAATTCCCCTTAACTTCTTCTCCTTAACTCCTTCTCCCCTGGAGGGCAGGAAGTCCAGCCCTATTCTCTCCCCTACTCAGTGATTGGCTGTAAGCTGCTTTATTGGCATATCAGGGGACAATTGGGAAGCAGTGTATACATAGCACTGAGCCATGAGCTCCTCAGAACAAGGACTGAAACCAGATATGAGGGATACAGAAGTCAGCATTTGAATTACACAATAACCTTGTGCCTACAGAACTCTAAAGTCAGTTCTCATTCTGATTGTTGATAATTATGTTTTGATTTTTTAAAGCCAAATATCAAGCACCTATTCTGACTAATAGTCAATTGTCTTGAGCTTCAGAAATCTAACTCCCAAGTCTCCCAAAGCACTACCAGAGTGGTTGTGGATCCAAACAACTTATAATCAAGAAGTGCTTGATGGGCCCCCTGGTTAGTGTCTCTGCGCTAATTTCCCTAGATACACTCCAGCCAAGACAATGGCTGCCCACAAACAAGTAACTCGAAAATCAAGATCTCTTTTGTTCTCTGTGGTTTTGCTTCCGGCCGGAAATAGAGCTCAGAGCTGCAGATGGGGCCCCAGACAGCAAACAGTTGTACTGAATTCAGTATAGTTTCCTTTACTGGTAGTTATCAGTAAAAACCACGGACCCTCTACTTTGTGTGTGTGTGACATCAGGCAAAAAAGAGCCCTAGCTCTAGATGAAATCAATGAAGCACTCACACAAGAATGTGAGGAGCACCCTAGAGCTGTGGTTGGGTGGGACCTCAGCTGCAGTTTAAGCCTCAGTGGAAACCCCTGGTTGAGGAATGAGCCAGTTGGCCACAGGTGCAAGAACACAACTCCAATGAACCAAGCAGCAGCACCTGGGGACCACTGTTTCTTTCTCCCAGCAGGGACTTCTTAATGTATGTTTGTAAAGGGAAGAGTTTAAAAGCTTGCATCAGAGAGCAGGAACTTGGGAGTGAGCCTTGCCATTGGTCTCTCCTATGACATGAGCTGTCCAAGCTTCAGCATCTTCATCGGTAAAACCAAACTAACAACAGACTCAAATAACAAGGATTGGCAAGAGGGTTATTAGATTATATAAAATACCAAGGTAAAATGTCTGACACATCTCCAGCACGGAGCCTTACTGGAGCTTGAAATAAAAGAGAAAACCTGTAATAATGATCCAGTCTTTACTTATATGCTTAGTTATTTGTTCTCCATGAATTTTTTACACTAGTTCTGATCTTTTAAAGTTTTATTTGTTTTTACGTGTGTGCGTGGATGTTTTGCCTGCAGGAACACTTACGCATTATGTGCATGCAATGCCAGAGGAGTCCAGAAGAGGGTGTCAGCATCCCTTGGGACTGCAGGGTTGTTAATTAACGCTGTGGTCTCTGGGAATTAAAACTGAAAAAGAGCAACCAGTGCTCTGTGAGCCATCTCTCCAGCCCCACTAGTTCTGATTTTTAAATATATTGCGTAAGGTCTGGGGATATAGCGCAATCTTAAAAAAAAAATCACCTAGTTCAGTCCCCACCACTAGAAAGTGAAGAAGAAGAGGAAGAAGGAAGAAAGAAGAAGGAAGAATGATTGTTTTGGGGGAAAGAGTTTTTTGTTTGTTTTTTGAAAAGTGTCTCAAACAACCCAGGCTGGTCTTGAGTGCCTGATCCTCCTGCCTCTACCTCCAAAGTACCAGAATTCTAGACATGCCCCACCATGCCCAGAAGCTGCTAACATTTTCACCATACCCACATAAAGACTATCCTACACTCTAGTACTTAATTATCTAGTATCTTATATTAGTCATTGTTCCAATTCCCTATGTCCTGTTTTTTCAGCTAATTTGTACAATCATTAATGAAAGAAATTATGACATATGTCTTTATCCTTAACACTGGCAAGTGTGTAGAAGTTCAAGTAGGCGCTTGCCTGCAGATTGCCCACAGCCCACGGTAGACAATGTACCACTCCACTATCCCCTGTTGCTTCGTGTGTTTGAAAGTTTTGTTTCATGATCCTAGAGGGTAGAGATGGCATCTGGCATTTCTTCTGTGCCATCTCTGACACAAAGCTTTGGGTTGGCAATCAAAGAACTGGCAGAAGCCCTCAAGTTCAGCTAATCCCACCTGCTCGGTTTACAAATATGTCATTTGATGCCCAAAGAGGTCACACAATGTGGTCAAATCAATGAGATGGATCTGGAATGTTCTTCCAGGTCTCATGAGCTCTTCCTATTCCAGCACTCTGATTTTCTTTTATCTCTACCCCTCCCCTTCTGTATCTAGCAGAGTTTTACACATAAAAAAATTTCAATAAATGATATAGATCATTGGTTCCTGAAACTAGATTAATGTTTGCTTAAAGGGACACAGTGAGTTCTCTCCTGGGAAAGCATATGTGTATTTACTAACCACCTGTACATTCTGTCTCAGTAACCAAAAGATTACTGCTGAATTTGAAGACAGACACCTTGCAGTTTGGTTTTTGGCTTCACTGTTTCCTAGCCATGTGACCATGAATAAAATTGAGTTTTAAATGTAATTTGCCTCATTGATATTATGACTGTAATAGAAGTAACTAAACTTATGAGGCATTACATAAAACAAAAACATGCAGACAAGAGAGCAGACAGTCTCATATATAGAACATGCTCAATAAACATTAGCAATTTTAAAAATAAGCACTAATAGTCAGGTGGGATTTCAGCGTTGGGGGATAGAGTTGTGTGTCTGATTCTGTAGTAGACCTGCAGTTTTGTACTGACATAGAAAAATCTGAGCATGGAGACCTGAATGATCAGTCCAACATGTTAAATATGCTGGACCTTTTCCAATTATCCTCTTAAAGAAAGCTTACTAGAATTAGCCTGGGAGATCTCAACTGCACAGAACCACCATAGGGAATCCTAGAATCCCAGCTCCTGAAATGTCACAGACTCCCCACAGGAGCCCAGGTCAGTAGACTATCAGAGGGAATTGTCATAGGCACAAGAATCCCTAATAATAGATCCATTTCTAATTCTATTTGGAGAGAACACAAACTGTATTAGCAAAGATGCCCAATAGAAAGGTAGAATCCCAGGCTAATACAGCCAAGCACTCCATGCCTTAGAACATGACTCAAGGAAGCCCCATGTTGAATACACTGGACCCAATAACTCAGAAAAACCAAACTACTTAATTGGCTTAACCTAACACCTCGCTCTTCATTGTCTTTTGTCATCATGTTTTATTTATTTTTCTGTAAAGAGATAGCATGACTAAGGCAACTTAGAAAAAAATTAATGGGGTTTAAAGTTTCAGAGGGTGGGCCCATGACCATCACTTCCAGAAGTTTGGCAGCAGGCAGGCAGACATGGCACTAGAGCAGTAGCTGAGAGCTTATATGTTGAAGATAACAATCACAGGCATAGAGAGATAACCAGGAATGGCATGAAATTTTGACAATTCAAAGCCCACCCCCAGTGACACACCTCCTCCAACAAGGCCCACATCTCCTAAACCTTACCAAACTGTTCAACTAAGGACCAAACACTCAAATATATGAGTCTATGGGGGCTATCCTCTTTCAAACCACCATACTTCATCTCAACACAAATTTCTAATGTAAATGGCTACACACACACACACACACACACACACACACACACACACACACACACA
>CAJQZJ010033952.1:910540-962672 GCA_907164525.1 Lophiomys imhausi
ACACACACACACACACACACACACACACACACACACACACACACACACCCAAAAAGGTGTAAGGTCCTGTCTGTGGAAAGTATTCTGTTTTTTAAACATAGGATTGGGACTGAGGAAATATACCTGAACTTTATAACCCAGAACCACAATACTCTGTGCTATTGCAATATCCTTACTCATAAATCTTCAAAGCACTTCTTGCCTGGCATTAACATTCCTTCAAACTGGCTAAAAGTTCATTGAGGCCTCAAGACTTCACAGAGCACTTCAGGTTCTGTGCATCTTGCTAAGAAAGCAAGGAAAAATTATAAATAAGCCTTTTTAACCTGCCTCGAATCCTCCACTGGCTCTCTGAAAGTGCTCTTAAAATTCATGGTTTCTTCCAGAGCAATGTGGCAGCCTCAACTGAATCTAAAACCAATGAGGGGGAGAGAGACATTAATAGATACACTGGTGGAATCCAAAAAGAATCCATAGAGGTTTTTACATTACATTTTCATTTACTCATTGTGTGTCTCTAGGGTGGAGAGGTCATGTGCATGCTACAGCATGCTGTATGTAGGATCAGAAGACTTGTGGAGGTCAGTCTTCTGCCCACCATGGGAGTCCTAAGAGTTCATCTCCCATTGTCAAGTCCTGCCGAGCCACCTTGCCAGCCCAAGGATCCACAGTTTTATTAGTAGTAGTATACACCAATGTTGTTAGTTTTGACAAATGTGACATTGATTGCCTTGGCAGTGAAAGTTTGGGGAGGGTACACCAGATCTCTGTACTTACCTGTGCAGCTGTTCTGTAAATCTAAAATTGTTCCCAAGATTATTTTTTTAAGAACACAAAAATAGTATGTCACAGTTCTTGTGGTGTTTTCTGTTGGTGATGGGAGTTTTATATGACACATAAGGATGACTGTTATTTTTTTCTCCCCAGAAAAGAGCATGGAAAAAATAACTATTTCCAGCCTTCCACAAGAGGTCAAGCAAAAGGTGGTGGCCAGTTACTCTCCCCTCACATTATATGCTGAGAAAGTGAGAACTGGGAATTGCACTCTCAAGTCTATAAAATCAGAATTAAGATACCTCTGTTGAGCATTCCTGTGGGGAAGAAGAGACAGTGAGGCAGAGTGATCTCCTAGGGGCAGGGTGCATGGTAGTTTCCTTCTTCCTAGGGCATCCTCACAGGTGATGCAATCAGCCCTGTTAAGAAGGTGCTAGCGGGAGCTCTAGCAGAGGACAGTATGCGTTGGGCTGACTTCTTCAGGTAGCTTCTCTGTGTTCCCAGCTTTTGAGGAACTGTTGGGGTGACTGATCCCCCTCTGACTGTGAGCACTGGCCTCTCCATGCCACTTTTAGAAGGTAGTTTGCACTCTGCCCAGCTCCCTGCTGGCTGCTTGGTCCTTGCACCCCTTTCTAAAGAGCTGACCATCCTCTACTGCTGGAGAGAGGAATACATGTCATGCTGACTGCTTTGCGCTTCAGTTTAAAGTGTGAGGGAGACAGGAGCCACCAGCTGAGTATAAAGACCTAGCCTCTGCTCCACAGAGCCCTACAAAGCAGAACTTCTCATTCCTAGAGCCAGTCTTGCTGCCTTCGGCTGATCAAAACTGCCGGCACAAACATTAACTTGACATCCTTTGCTTCAAGAAAACAGTGTAGTAATTAGACCTTGTCATTTTGTGACAATGTAGAGCTCATTTGTTCTTCCTGACTTTGCCTGGTCTTGTGAATAGAGATTTGGGAGAGAAAACAAAATCAAGTTTCAATGTCCTACTTCCACAGGGTGGAAATTTTCTTAATCTCTTTTCTAAGTATTCTCAGTGTTCTTAGAAATCATCCAAATGTCCTGGAAATCAAAAATAACTCCATACATACAAAAGGTGTGTTCTTTCATATGCCCTCATCTGCCTAAAGGGAGACACATACTCTTCCAAAAGTGTCCACAGGACTCCTCAGATAGTGGATTCCATCCAGGATGTTTCTCAGACACCTAGGACACTCAGCAGCTGAGCCTGTTTCATATGGACTCCCTCTCCTGGTGAAGCAGACCGGGATCTCCATCAATGTAAGCTAGCAACAATAGAAGCAAGTTTGGCCAGCGCCTTCCCCCGTCCCCTCCCCGCAGCTGCCAGGCTGGCTGTGAACCAGGCTTCACAAATCAAAAGCACACAACGCATAAGTTTAGATTGGAAACCAGTTCAAAGGATCCGGAGCTGCACAGAACTCATTCTGACACTGGGGACAGCTCTGTGATGCCTACTGAATGTGCCTGTGAAAGCAGCTTCAAGGGAGGCGCCCAGCCTTTGCTGTGAGCACGGCAGAGACAAACTGAAGCATCTGTGCCCACCAGGGGCAGCATGGGCATTCACCAGGCCAGTTCTTCAGTGAAATCTGAATATTTTACAGCACTGAACCAGGCCCTTTGACCTTCCGAAAATTCTACGAACCAGGACCAGCTTCCAGGTATGCACTCTACTGGGTCGCACGAGGCCCCTGGGTCCAGCAGGGCTCTGTGCTTTTTTTAATGCTCCGCTCTTGCCGTTCCGCAATTCTCGAGACTCTTTGAGCAAGAGACCCTGCACTTTCACTTTGTTTGACCTCTGAAAATTATGTAGCCAATTCCATTGTAATATTCTTCAGGCCGAGGCCCTAACCTTTTATACACATAAGCCATTTGGTGAGCTAGTAATGTCTGGAAAGAATTTTTTATTGTATAAAATAAACTATACAGGAAACAAATTATATCAAAATACAATTATATTTAAAAATACAAATGTGGTAGCATAACATTTGTGCCATCTTGAGTTAAGTAAACCTACTGGCAAGACTAATAGGTTACTATTCAGAAGTAATGATAAGGACAAATGATATTCAGAATGTATGCAACAATCAAACTGTTACTCAAGAAGGTGTTACTAGTCAGACTATGGCTTTTTGTTCAGTGTAAGAGAGAAATCAGGAAAGGTGCAAGCTGCACCAACCAAACAAGATTTTACTGGAACTTGTGTTTGAGCACAAGAGGGACATGCAGGGATAATGGTTCTTTGATTGGCACTTGGGTGTCAGACACAGGATTTAATAGTTTGGATGCCAACCCTGCACAGGCACAGTAGAGGTTGCCACACACAATCCAGGACTCTTGCACACACTTCATCTGATCTTTGTTCTCAGCATCAATCTCTTGTTGTATTGAGCCTGTTTATGTTTGGTCACAGATAGATGACAGAGGGTTCATTATCTACCCCCCTGAGAAATCATCTAGTGGTTGAATCAGGTACTGTGCACACAAGAATCTTGTGGGAAAGTGTTGGAAGAAGCTACCAGCTCCTGGGTCTGATTACCTGTTGACACATCCTGTAAAAACAGCTCATATCAGGGAAGCAAACTTTGTTGGGAATTCAGAATCCTCTCTACTATGTCTCATTACCCCACATGATAATTTAAGCCTGTTAATTTCAAGAGATCATGGATAAGAGTCTCTATATTTTGTAACTATCAGGTACATTGACTTTATGGTTTCTTAGAGACATTTGGAAAAAAAACTCATTGACTTTTCTAGGGACTTATATGAGCCCACTTTATCCCCCAAACATATGGTTGGAAGCATTGCATAACCATTCATTTGTCTTGGAACTACTATAGCCTAGAAAGACACAGACATTACCAAAATGCTAAAACTATAACAACAAAATATTATCAACAGTGTAATTATGAATGGAACCAAGAAAGTAAGGAACTGAGATACACGGGGTAGGGAAAGCCTGACTGTATCCCACATGGAAGTGTCTATAGGGTTGCTTTGTCCAAAAGTATATAGCCATTTGCTCAGTTCCATTTGTCCCATGTGGTTTGTCTAAGTGTAGCATGTCATATTAATAAGGACAAAGGCTCTGCCTTATGCATATAGAAGGAAGCCCAAAGCTAGAGGATTATCAAGCACAAGTCTAGAGCATCTAGTAACTCAAAGAGATCAGGGATGGTTTCTCCAGTATTCTGGACCAGACAGCTAGTTTATAGGCTAACATTCTTAGAGATGCTTAAGGGTACATGAAGCTACTCCATAATTTCAGCAAATGTACCACATTCCTGCTAGAATTAACTAGAATTAACCCAATTACCCCCTTATATCTTGTCACAGGACAAGTGACACCAATTCTCCTAGGTCCTAGCATTATCCAGTAATGCATTTTCCCTGAAATTGTGTTATTTATGTAGTGGGAAGATATTACTTGGTAGGGGGTGAAAAACAGAAAATTGGAGTTCTCCTCATAGAATAATAAGATTAATGAGTGACCACAAAGATACAGACATCCCAGAAGTACACAAGCCAATGGATAGTTGAAGAACCTTTTTATTAGAAACTACCCAAACCGAAGACAGTGGAGATAGAGGGACTTCCTCTTAGCAATGAATCTTTAAATGCCATAATCACCCTGGAGCCTGCAGTAGAGGCAGCTGGGTTTCTACTTAATTACCTCCTCCCTTATGCATAGTGAACACTGGATTTGGCTGCTAGGTTTTGACCCAGTGAGCAGGAAGGAGGCTGAAAACCAAGTAGTGCTTATGGGCTGACACTCTTAGATGAAGTCAAAGCCTATGGGCAGATTGGGGGAGGCATTTTCATGCACAAAACCCTAAGACTGATCTTCTAGGCATATAGGAAGATGTTGACATGTACCTTCTAGGAGTAGCTCACTCCCATATTCCTATATAGATTTTTGTATTTTGTTCACATAGGTTATGCATCTTAGGACCCAGATGGCTTCTTCTATTAAGAGCTCATGAGTGACAAATGCCTGCCATACATTTTCTCAAAGGTGGTTAATTTAATCCCACTGTAGCTGTTATCATAATGTGGAGGAGAAGTCTCAGAAACATTTGAACCAAGAACTATTGAGTCTCCTGAGGGTTTAGCCAAACATCTTTGATATTTTCACTTGCCCTTTGAACTTTTCCTAAAGACTTTGGATGCCAAAAATTCTTTTTTTGTTCCACTTTTTAAAATTAATTTTTAGTGAGCATACAAAATAATGGGTTTCTGATATTTTCATACATGTATGTCATTGAACTTTGTTCATATTTACTCACACCTTGTGAAGGTATCCACACACTCTGAAGGGGAGCTAACGAATGATTCTCTCTTGCTCTGGTGTTAAAAAGACCTATGTATGTTCTCCTGTTAAGAGGATGGGGACCCAGTTTGCTAAGGACATTTCTTCTTAACAAAGCATGTATCATTTTATAACACACAGAAAGGAATGAGTAGTGGTGGTGAGTTCAATTTCAAAACTAAGGGGGGACAGGTAAATTTTCTAACTTTAGGTTGTTCATCTACACCTGTGCAGTCAACACTGGAGAAAGGGCCAACAAGTCTGCTCAAGACACAAAAGTCAACTCCAGTACCCGGTAGAAATCCTGCTTTCCAATGCTACACTGAGGGTTCCTGAAGCTCTGCTATGTGATGGTAATATCTCCTCAGTGCTAATTTTTCTGTCTCCGAGGACCGTGCTTGTGTTGGGCTCAGAGCTGGTTGCTGCTCTATTAGCTTTTGTTGGGATCAGAGAAAGTTCTTCTTTTAACACCCTTATTTGGGGCTGTATTCACAATGGACCCAATGAAGTCACTGTTGTTCTCACTGAGTAGTCTTTAGGGGACTATGGAGTCCCCTACTGTGGTAGTTAAATCAGTACCTCCAAGAGCTACATCTTTCTAGCCTACTAAGTTTCGTTTATTTGTGTTTTTTTGTTATTTTGTTTTGTTTATACTTCCTTCACCTGGCTTCAGTTATTCTAGACATCAAAGGCCTCATCTTTTAAGCTGAGAGCTAGATTTTTGGATCTCTCCTCAAGCTTCTGGAACTTCCTTCAGATGTATATGGCTACTTATATAACAAAATGCACAGTATTAAGGCTCTTCCTTCCATCCATTCTGGTCAATATTAGAATGTTTTTGGAAAGCCTTTGGCAAGCAGTTGCATGCCACAGAATCTTCTTATTTTTCTTGAGTTACCTCCTTAACTTTATCATAGGTAAGCTTGATTAGACAGCTCCCCATTCCTTCAGAAACACAGTTATAAGATAACCCAGTCTAACCGTAAGGATGGAATCTTTGTAGATCCAGCAAGTATCTGCATCAGTGACCACATCTTCTTTGGGTCACGAATACTATGGCCTTGGGTGCTAGCTACCAGCCCATGAGCTTCTTTTATATCTTTTAAAGAATCCTTTCTTTATATCTTTCATCATCTAACAGTGATCTAGTAGCACTATAATATCCTTCCAAGTCAAGACAAAGGTAAAACTCAAGGATCTTATTGTTGGATACATAAAACATTCTATGAGAAGTTGCCAAGTCTTTCCTTATACTTGGCCATGCCCATTACTAAGAAGAGAACACATGCTCTAGTAATATTTCCACCTCCAACTGATATTTGCTACAGCCACATGGTTCCCCCTTGATTAAGATGGAGCACCAGTTTTTTTTTTCATGACCTCAGCTCCATTAAAAACAGGATTAGTGGGTAGATAGTCCAACAGTCTTAGAAGAACAGGCTTCTGCTTCAGACACAGAAGAAAAGGAGCCAAGACAGACGAAGCTGTCAGGTGATGTAAGATTCTTAGAAAGTGTCATTGAAGAGAATACAGTGGAGTTTTGTTCCAGAAATAGAGAAGGCCCAATATTCTGAAGTTGAAGCTGCTAGTGAGACATGAGCTGAAGGTAAGAAGGCAGTTAGAATGTTAGGCCTTGAAGACTTAGAGACTTTAGACACACCAACTCAGCAGAAATCCATCAACCCAGGGTCCTGATATAACTTCATGGAAATGGAGAGTTTCTCCTCCCTTCTCTTCCTAACAGATCATTTTAGGTTGGAAGATAACATTAAACAGAATTTAGGGACCAGTTTTCTGGCCATTGTTTTGTCATTCAGATTGTATTTAGGCAAGGCAATATTGTAAAAGGAAAATATGTATGTTAAGACCATCAAACTTAAATTGGTCCCAATTAGTAATCAGATACCCTACTGGAGGGTCTTTTGGTCTACCAGGAGTAATCCTCAGGTCTAGAGAGGTGATGAGTGGCAATTTGAGATCCGTGTGATAGGTATAAAGCCCATGAGAAGACTTCTTCTTGGGTATATAACCATTCCTGGTCCCATAAGACCTATGATTGGAGATGCTGGTGAACGTGAGTGATCAAGGGCAGAGAAAGGAAAGAGACATTTCTCACCAGGATATTTGTGGTATCTTCAAACCTTTAAGAAATCTTTAATAATCTCAAATTTATACCAAGTTCATATTCTACTAAATTCAAGATCATGATTCATCTTAGCTTAAAAGCTGAGGGAATGTGCTTTATAAGGCAAGTAAAATATGAAAGGTAGAAATCCTAGAGTTATTAAGGGATGCCTCTCAGAGCCTGTAGATACAGTCTACTCAGGGACAACTCCAAGGTATTTGCAAGAGGCTGGGACTGGCCAGGAAGCACATAAAATGGACAAGAGGGAGAATTGAAGGAAGACAATCAAAGTGAAGGAATATATCAAAGATGTAACTTCTAAAACCAAAACAGAGACCATAGAGAGACTGAAACCTGATTGGAAGTATAGAACATAGGACTCTTCAAACCAGGCCTGTCATAGCCTCAATCTGTACCTGATACATATGTCTATGGTACAGCACAGATTACCACCAGAATTAAAATAGTGAGCAAGGGGCTAGAGAGGTGGCTCAGCAGTTTAAAACACTTGTTGCTCTTGCAGAAGATCCAGGCTGAGTTTTTGGCACCGGCATAGAATCTCACAACCATCTGTCACTGCAGTTCCAGGGATCCAACTCCCTCTTCTAACCTCCCTGGGCACTGGCAGGTTCATGGTAGACATACATACATGCAGGCAAAACTCTCATGCACTTAAAACAAAATAAATAAATAGTTTTAAAGAGTGAGTGATGTTTATTAAAAATGAGAGGAATAAAAACTGACTACAGAATGAAAGGCAGGGGAAACGGAAGAAAGTGTCATTGTGTGAAGAACTGCATAGCAGGAAATGGTCAGTTGACACCAAATAGCCGCTCTGTGACAACAAGGCAAGTCAGCACCAATCACCACTGCTGTCAGCCCTTTGAGACCTTCTATATGGAGAATAACATCTGGTCACCAATGATGTCTTCAAATATCCCAGGATTACTTTTGCTTAATTTAAGACAGAATTCATAGAGACAAGCAATACAAATCAAAGACGGCTTCGTTGCACTTAAATTTGAGCAGAGGAAGGCAATACTTGGACAAGGGCTCTCTGAGAAGGTGTCAGATATAATCTGTATGCTTACTTCTCATCTGATCCTCTCTCTCTGTATTGCACATTGGTACAATGATTTGCTCATGCACATTAAGTCTGTTTGCATTTGATGTACCGATAGGTGACAGAGGCCTCATTACCAGCAGGAAGGTCATGTAACAGTCAGAGCAAGCCAGGCTTTTCTGCCCATATGAAGGTTGCAGGAAAGATCCTTTGTAAGAATCTTGTACTTTCAGGACCTGAGTATCTGTGGAAACAGCACATGCCAGAGAAAGAAACTTTGGTGGTGGAGTCAGGCCCCTTCTGTTCTGTCTCAGAGGTATCTATGATTGCCTAGTACAATGAAGTAACAGACAGCTAGTTTACTATGTACATTTACAGCCTGAGCAAATACCAGAAGAAAATAGGACAATTACAGGGAAGAAAGGATCTAAAAATCATATCCCAGAATTTTTTTTTTTTTGTCTTGTTTTTCAAGACAGAGTTTCTTTGTGTAGTCTCGGGTGTTCTGGAAATTTCTCTGTAATCCAGGCTGGCCTCGAACTCACAAAGATCTGCCTGCTCTGCCTCCTGAATGCTGCAATTAAAGGCGTGAGCCACTGTGTCTGGTGCTCAGATTCCATAAATTTTAAATAAAGAAAACAAGTTAGGAGTTCTCATTGAAATAAGTTTTGCTGCATATATTAATCAAACCTGTTGTTCTGTGATTTATGATCAAAATCTTCAATATTGGTATCTAATGTGAGCCATGTGCCAGAACCAGCCCCACATATATGACAGTTCTCCACCAAAAAGAGAGAGAGAGAGAGAGAAAGAAAGAGAACAAAAACAGTTACAGTGACTTGAAGTAAGACAAAAGTATAGCCAACACAGCTCCACTCTCAGAATCTTAGAGTAGGAAGAATTATTGACAACCATCAGAACACTCTCTGGAAAATAAGTGTCAACCACTATGTATGTGGTATGAACTAATGCTCTAGATGACTGAGCAAGTGGAAATCCCTTCCGGCTGGAACAATCAGTTATTAGTTAAGATTATTTAATCTGAGAAGCATGGGGAGACACAATATAACTTTTCCTCTAGAGTCCACATCAAACTAACAGAAAGATAAGCATTGTCCCTTTTCAAGTTCCCAAACCTTAATTTAGAACTCTACTTTCACTCAGACCATCCTGACTAGTTTTTATGTCAACTTGGCACAAGCTAGAGTTGTCTGGGAGGAAGGAATCTTCACTGAGAAAAAAATTCATAAGATCAGGCTGTAGGCAAGCCTGTAGGACATTTTCTTCATTAGTTATTGATGTGGGAGGGCCCAGCCCATTATGGGTAGTGCCACATCCTTGGGCTGGTGATCGTGTATCCTATAAGAAAGCAGGCTGAGCAGGCCAGGGGGAGTAAACCAGTTAGCAAAGCTCCTCCATGGCCTCTGCATCAGCTCCTGCCTCTGGGTTTCCACCCAGTTTAAATTCCCACTTGGCTTCCCTCAGTGGTCTGTGATTCAGGATTTGTAAGCCAAATAAACCCTTTATTTCCCAAGTTTTTGGTTGGTTGGTTAGTTGGTTGGTTGGTTGGTTATGGTGTTTCTTCACAGTGATAGTAACTCTAAAACAACATCTTTTAGGTATTTTGACACAAACTTGTGTTTTGCACATCTTGAAGTCAGTGTGTTCAGAAGATACATTCCTGTGTATACTCTATCCATCACTCCTTGGGGCAGGATACTCAGATGCCCTATAAAGAAAAGGAAATCTATATTTCCTGGACATGTTCTGGAAGCTTGAACTTACAGTTCGTTTGCAGACACCCTGAACTGCTCGCAGTTGTCCCATTGTCATTAATTTCAGTTGAGCTTTCAGCATCTACCATGGCGTCTATCGCATAGACGGCAAAAACTGAGGTTCACAGAGGTTACGACATGTTGGGGTCACTTGTTAGGAGCAAAGTAACAAAACCTCAACAAAAACAAGTTTCTTACCTCTTAATTCAGGGCCCTTTCCTCGAGCTGCACCTCTGTTATGGGCAGGCCATGGCAGCTGTGTCTAAAAGAGAAGTACATTCAGGCAGATTGTCTCAAACCAAGGAACTCTCCCCAAGTTCTGGAGATCAGATGCCTATTAGCCGAGAAACCCAAAAAGGAAAACATATTAGTTAGGGCTTTGGTCCTTATGAGGCTAGATTTCACACACACACACACGCACACGCACACGCACACGCACACGCACACGCACGCGCACTAGAATCTATTTGGCAGGTGACCAGTGCTGTCAGTCCATCCTCTTCCTGCCTGGGACTCCCACACATAACAACAGCAGCAGCAGCAGCAGGAAGAGGAAAAAGGTTTTATGAACATAAAAATAAACAAACTTTCTATTTTTATCAGGGCCACAGCGGTGGGAGTGTCATTCTTTGCTTTTAGCTACAGCATTCCAAGGGAGCAGAGACAAGATTGTGTATATGTGAGTGTGGTGGTGGGGGGAAGGATATGAAGAAAACAGAGGCAGTCAAGCTGAGACCCAAGTTTTCCATTGCTGAACCTCATTATATGCACACCACAGAAACCAATGTCCAGCCTGGAAGTCTCTGGAGTCTGCCGGTCTGGAAAAACTGGAGCATGTCCACCAGGAAGCTAGCTCTGCGACTGAACCATTCTCTGGCCATATATAGAAGTAATTTTTCACCCACATGTTTTTTAGAGCTGCTGAAAACTGGGTTACTTAATGATCCCATTAGAGAAGTGGAGAACATGTTGATAGATGTTTTCCCTCTTCACTGAGGCTTAAGTAGAACCTGTGCGAATCTCACAGGCACCCCATCCAAGATCTTCCCAGCTGACAGTAGATGCAGGCGGTTCTGACCCAGCCCTCACTGACATCTGGCAACATCAGGAGTCTGAAAGTGGCAATGCTAAAGGAAGTGGAGGCTAACTTGGTCTCCTCTCTCTGTTTGCCCAAAAGAGGCTAGATGCTAGAGAAGAGTGTTCCAATAGAGAGGAAAGTTCTTCCTCCTCATCTGAGGGAAAGTGAGAATCATGTCTGGCTTCACAGGAGACTTCTTAATCTTGTCCTTGCCTCCCTAGCCCTAAACCGCCTTCAGCAATTTCCTTTTCCTACTTGTATCCTTTCCATGTTCGGTCCCAGTTATACGTTCAGTGTTTCCTCGAGATACAGAAATGCAGACCCAAAAGCAATACTAAGGAAGACAAGGAACACATGCTTTGGGAATTTATAAGGCATTAAGTACATGAATAAGATTATCACACTTATCCATGTGCGCAGAAAGATTCTAAAGCTTCCTAGATTCAGCCTCATGGCCAAAGAGCTTCATTCATTGACAGATATTTATCAAACAACTTACCATTTACCAGACACTGTCCTGCCTACAGAACTTGCAGTCCACTGTATGCGGCACATAAATGGCCAATTTCATTACTGTGGGGCAGCTATAATGGTGACAAGCATGGAGCCCATAGGAATATAAAGGACTTGCTTCTGCCTTAGTCTTAGGGGATCTAACCGGTCCCCCAAGCATCCTTTTGGGGCTCATTCAGCTTCTATATGAACTGTTTCAGAGGTGGGAACTCCTCACAGATCAAGGAACTTACTAGTGTTCATTATTTGGTCTTAAAGGCAGAACTTAGCACTGACAACATAGCTCAGCTGGTGTCCCCAGGACCACATGGTGAAGGAAGAACTGAATCCCACAGTTTTTCTTTGACCTCCACACTCAGACTGTGGTATGACACACCATATACAAACATACACACACACACACACACACACACACACAAATATATAATAAATAAAAAATTGTAGCTAAAGGCAAAAGCTAGAGTATGTAATGTCCTTTTCACCCATTGAGATTTCTGAATTCAGTCTCTCTTCACTCAAACAAATGCTACAAAAAGCCACTAGATTTACCCCCATATTTTTTAAGAGTAGTCAGTTCATTGTCAAAAATCTGGAGTGGTATCATCTGCTTACATAGACATTCTAATTCTACTTCTAAAAGACTAGAATAATCCATATCAAAATGCAACAGTAGTTATTTTTGTGTAGCAAAGTTATGGGTAATGATTTCCCTTCATAATTTTGAATCTTTCAGTGGTGGTGGGGGTTGAGTTCTGCCATGTTTGTACCATCTTAACACCACCTTTGTTCTTCTTATACCCAACCGGAGATCACTCACTCACTGTATTTCACCATATTTTCAGATTCATTTGTAGTTCCACATTTGGGTCAACTACTTTCTTAAGAGAATTTCTTTGAATATTCCAGCCTTACTGCACTTAGATCCAAATTACAGAGTGTAACCTTTCATTATGAACAGTTTTCTACTGATACATAGTACAGAACTTGGCACAAAGAAAGCAATACTTCAATGGTAGTTAAAACAGAAAGAACTCACTCCTACAACCTGATAAATGAGGGCTCTCTCATCATTTCATTTTTTTAAGCCCTTCCTTTTACCTGTTATGAAAGAGCCAGCCTGGGGACAGGAAGTTTGTTTGTGGCAGCACCAATGCTCTGAGTCACTGAAGTAGTCAAGGAAGCAAGTCTCAAAGGCACAGTTATTTCATGGGCCCTCAGGGCAAGAGGCTTGAACAGTTTCAGTCTTCACAAAGCCTTCTGCCAGGATGAAATGAGCTGTGCAGAGTAAACAGGGTTTTCCCAGGGATCTCTCTAACTAAGTGATGAGAAATGTTCTATCTGTTCTGTGTAGGCTTTGGAATCCCAAACACTGGGGTCACTCAATGAATCAATAATTAAACCTAGGTGACAAAGAATACCACAAAAAGAGGCAAAGAGAAAGAGAGAGAGAGAGAACTCTGTGTGCTCTCCAGCTTTGATATGCCTGCCATAAGAATGGAATCCAGGAGTCTGCTGTTTATATTTAAATTCAGCCAATGCTGAGTCTACCAGTGGGCTGTAGGCCACCAAGACATGGCTTTGAAATGACTTGAAACAGAGTACTGCTGTTGCTCTGAACCAGGGACTGAAAATGAACACTGAACACCTGAGTGCCCACAAATCCAAAGACCACCCCTCAGGGTCACCCCTATTCACAAGGAGGTGCTGTTTCCTACAGCATATAGAGACATTAAAGAAAGCATAGAGTACGTGGAGCAGAGGGGTGAATGGATGGTAGATTATTAGATGGGAGGACCAAGAGTTTCCTCAGCTCCCCCTCCACCGCCAATGCCAAGATTTGGCACAATGGCCTGAAAGCAACATGCTTGCCCAGCATCCTCCATGTAGCAGTGAGGACACCTCAGATGACGAGCTGCAAGGTATTCCTGAGAAAATTGTACTGTTAGTGCTTTTCTTCAGAGGGGGTTTCAAAGTTAGAGTCACTTCTGTCCAGATTTGATAATTTAGGAAGAAAGTCGGATAGAAATCTAATTGCAAGAGACACATATAATAAGCAGTCTGGAGACATATTCAAAATCTTTTCAGAAGTTGAGACCCAAAATGAAAGGGTGATGTATTTTAAATGAATAAAGCTCAGATAAAAAGAACAGTTTGGTCGCCTAAAGGAAGCAGAGGTTCCAGACACTGTAAGATGGGGAGTGAGTGTTGGAGTTGCCCATTGGCTCAAAGCTAAGCCTTGGAAGGCCAGGACAAAGACAAGAGGTCCGTACCTAGGCGCCACCTTGAACTCCCAAACACTTGGTGTGCTTCTCAACTTTCCTCTCCTCTCTGTTACAGCTCTGCCGTTCACACATCTGTCCAAAGCTTTCTGTAACCCAGTTACATTGCCAGCTTGGGCCACCTCAGGGAGATAATCCATTCCACAAATTCATTACCCACTGTGTAAAGTAGTATTTCCGCCGACTTGCCCTGAACTTGCCTTTCTCACAGGCTGCTACATTTCAGGATCTTAAAAACAAGTCTGTGCTCATCTTCCCTGCACCATTTACAGTTTCATCATTACCCCCTAACACTCTTTGTTTGGCCAGCAGCCCTTCTACCTTCTTCTTCTTCTTCTAGTCCCCCTTTCACCTCTACCAAGCCTGTTCAACTCAGGAACTGCCCCAGAACCACATGTGGCCAAGGGTAGCTCTATATGCAGACCAGCACAAAATCATAAACTGCCTTAAAGCACTGCGAGGTGTGGGTGTTTTTATTTCAATCTTTTTGTCTCCTGGTCTCGTGGTTCTTAAATATGAGTGTTATAGATGACACCATCGTGTTGCAATGTTAAAAGCCTGGACATGACTGAGCCTCGTCAAATGGTGCAGGCAAGAATGCACCAGTTTTAGGTGATAATAATGTCATATTCTCCATTTAATATTTCCCACACTGAAGGAGGCACCCTTTTTGTTGTTGCTGTACAATACCGTTCTGATTTCTGCGCTCCGACTGTGTGACATGATGGGAGACAGATGAATCAGTGCCACCCAGCACTGCCATTGACCTGTCAGAAACAGGACATTACCAAGAAAGAACAAGTGTAGTCAGTCTTTGCCTTCAACGCAGGCTGAAATCCAATGTTTAGTATCCTGTCGGTTCCTACAACATCTGGGAGGGAGTCAACTGCTTTTGTCCAAAACAATCTAATATGGAACCAGAGCTCATCAGGTATTAAAGCTAGTGAGGGGTGGTCACCCACAAAAAGGGTTCAAATTTCCAGTCTTGGTTCACAAATTTGCTATTTTGGGGCTTTCTGTTTCTTAATTAGATGTGTTAATGCTCCGTTTCACTCCACTTGAAGTTCACTAAACTCTTGACTATCTTCAAAGATCCTTACCAAAAACAAGGAAACTGATGAGGATTTTAAAAACTGCTACAGTGCTGTGGTTGCCCAGGGCCATTCATGAGTTCCTAGGAGCTGAGATTTCACTGCCAAAAGGGTGAAACTGTAGGTAGGTGTCCTGACTTGCTTTTTCATAAGGGATGCATCATCCACCCAGAATGAGCCCTCCTGGCCAGATGCTCACTCCTTTGCCATAGGTATTTCTTCCTCATGATGTCAGACCCTCAACAGACCCTGTAGCCTTGGCAATTCAATGGCAGCATACCTGCCATCTTGCCATGGAGTAGGTCCCTGATCTGTCTGCCACAAAGCCACCTGCATGCTGTAGGTCCTAGACCTTTTCTGGATTTGTCTCCCTGCGGACTAAGACAGCATGGAGATGCTACCCTACAGATGAGCATCAGGGTTTTCTTCCATGTCTAACAGTCATACTCTCGAAGCACTGAGCTCATGTCGGCTGCCTTAAGTTCTTCATTCCATTTCTCTGTGTTGTTGTTTTCGTTTTTCTGAAAAGCAAAGTGACTGTCACCTCAGCCTGAACCCATCAATAAAGTTGTTCAGGCAAGTAGTTCCCATTATCTTCTCTTGCCCAGTAGGTATCAACCCAGACTTGCACATCAGCCCAGCCCAAGAGAAGTTCTCCACAGAAGCCATTCTATCTCCCAATGAAATGACAGTGAAGGGTAGGCTGGACTAGAACTTCTGAGACATGGATCTCAGCCCTACAATACAATAGCTGTGACCTTGGGGTAGAAAGTTACTGACCATCCTCAAAGGGAGAGTCAAGTTACATCTCACCATGTGGGGTGTCGGAATGATATACTATTTACAGCTGTAGGTCGTCGAGAAGACTCACAGTCACCAAGCACCAGGTTAGCACTTAAGGTTTTCTGTCATACCCCAAGCCTGTCTTCCTCCAGCTCCCTGCTCCATCAGACTCTAGACTCCTAGACACAGCAGGGAAGCCTTTGGTCTAGACACCCCTAAGCTGTTAGTGGAGCATGTATGGCCATCTCCTGCTAAGAACTCTTCCTCCAGAGCCTGACCTTCCCCTCCTTGTCAGACTAACTCCCTGAGCAGCAGATCTCTGGGACCTCGCTTCTCCCTCTTATTCAAATCCAGATAGATGCAGGGCATGATGGGATACACCTTTAATCCCAGCACTCAGGAGGCAGAGGCAGGTAGATCTCTGTGAGGTCAGCCTGGTCTACATTGTGAGTTCCAGGTCAGTCAGGGCTATATAGAGAGACCTGGTTTCAAAGGAACAACAACAGATCTAGATCAAATTATCTTTGCTGGATTGGGGTGGTGGTGGGGGTCTCTAATTAATCTGCCTTTGAAAGAAGACCACACGACCACCTAATGCCACTATTCTCGGCATTTCTGGTGAGTGCTGGGTTTTCTCATTGGCCTTTCAACCCAACCCAGAGCCAGCTGGCCTCCCTTGAATAAACAGGAAGAACATTCTTGTTTCTCGGTTGTGACAGTTGGTTTCACCAGTTATTTTAATTAAGGCATGCAAAAGCCAAAGACCTTATGGCTCAGGTACAACCGCTGGAATGCAAGCTCCAGCTCTGCACCTGGCACCTACAATCCAATGAGCAGAACCTCACATCCTTATCATGCCAATATCTCTCAAGGTGATTCTGGGGAAACTCCTAGATATTCCATAGCCTTCTGCCCATGTCTTCCCAACTTCCCTCCAGAAGCCATGGGGGCACTGAGCAAACTCTCTGTTCTCTATCATCTGAGCGTTTGCATTTGTGGGCGGAGTTAGACCCAAGAGATCTGAATAGAGCACACAAAAAAATAAAATGGAAAGGGAGAGCTCCTGAGAACATTGTGTAGTTGTCCCCAATTTCTGTGCTCCTAACAACTCCAGGTGTCCCCCATGGCTTTCCTCAATGTCGTGAGCCAGCAGCCAAAGACTTTTGCCAGGTGATGCCTTGGAGCACACACGCAAGGACACCTAGTGGGATTGACCCTTTTCCTGGAAGGTTGCAGGGTTGTTGTTTTCCCTTAAGACAGGGTTAGGAGTTTACAATCATCCCGTGTTTCTGGGAACACTGATTCGTCTGTGAGCAAAGCTGGTCCTGTCAACTGGAGGAATGCTCCAGGAGTCCTGAAGGAGGCGTGCTCGGGGTGGAGGGACAAAAGAACGTCACAGAGGGGCGGGGTGGGGGCACTGGCCAGGAGACCCGGAGGAAGAACACCGGGCTGCTGCTGTGGCGGCATGTGTGTCCTACTTTAAGGCATGAGCTGGGCTGGGGAGCACCGGAGTCAGCCAGTCAGATTCAGGAAGTCGAGTTCCTGACTTCAGGAGCAGGGCTGGGTGCCCTGAAACCTCAGCGGCGAACACAGGGGGCGCTTTCCTCCACACCGCACGGGTGGCACCCACTGACCCGCAGCGCCGCCTCTCCCCAGACCTGGCAGTGGGCGGGAGGGGCTGGAGGAGGGACCCAGACCTCACCCTTGTGCCCAAGTCACTTCAGACAGCTCTGGAGAGCAGATCCACCGGTCCCGCCTGCAGGAAGTCTTTCAGAGGACCCAAAGGTGAGTTTCAAAACTTTCTGTAGTGTTTTGTGCTGTTGTTTTCAAAATACATTTGGCAACTGCCCCTGCTGTGGAAGGGGACTTCCCAGTCACTTCTTTCTGTAGAAGGGTGAAATCCGCCCCAGAGAGAATTGAGATAAAAGGGGTTATTTCTAAGAAGCCTCTTGCCGGCTTGCTTTCGTTCTAGCTTACTTTTCTCCTAGAGGTCTCACAACTTCTTTCCGCTCCTGGCCCGCCACATGGGCTCCTCTGGAGTTTGGGGTGGAGTTCTCAGCTCCACTTGACACCAGCTACGGGTAGCAGCCATTTGAAAAGTAGCAGATGGACCCTGTCTCAACAGACAAAGTCCGTATTTAAGAGGCTCCTAAAATCATACCGGTTTGGATGTTTGTTTTGATCGTTATAAAGGAAACTATAAAGGAGGGGCTAAGGAACTGACCAAACTAAAAATATGGCCTGGAGCCAAGGGGTGGAGTGAGACCTGTGTGCTATTCTGAGTCTCCAGAGAATTGGTGGGACACGGATTTATTTTTATTTTTTCTGAACTTTTCTGATGCTCTAAATGGTAGATGGGAGCACACAGTAGGTCCCGTTTTCCTACATTTTAAAGGGCTTTGTAGGAAATGATTTGTGTAATAATGGTTAAGTAAATGATGGCTGGGTGGCTGTTATTTTGAACAGCAGTCCTGCCTAGCTGAAAGGGAACCCGTAGCAGAGACCAGCGTTTGCCCCAATTTAACAGAGAACACCAGCCAGTCTGCTCTGAGAACCTGCAGGTGTGCTCGGCCTGCAGGAGGAAGGACAGGAATGCAGCACCCAAGCATCACCTGAGCTCCTGCCTGAGCTGTTGTGCTGTGTCCACTATTGGAAAGAGATTAAGAACCTGAAGCTAACTTTAAGGAATCTTCATTCTGAACTCCTGCTGGGGACCAAGAACAAATCTTCGGTTACACGGGTGAACCTTGCTCTAACCCCTTTTAACAAGTTTATGAATATCGCCTAAAAAACTCCGAAGCTGAAAGGCAGTGCTTCAGTAAGCACAGCTGTGTCCTGTTTTGTTTTTTATGTAATTTTTTTGAAGTAAACTTTCACATTCTATAGAGTTATGGGGGGGGCGGGTTTGGGAGTTCTGCAAGGGTCTCTCCTACCTTTGAGCTAAAATTCAGTTCTATCAACTACTTAGCCTGATGTGCCTTCCCTTGGCCCAGTGCCTCCCTTTTTCTGAAATTCTGCCTCCCCATCTTTACCCATGACACAGTTCTAGGAAAGAGGCCCATTACAAAATAAATGCTTCTTTGGCCTTCATACATTGTCAACATTCTGCCTATAGAATAAAAAGAGGTGAAAGCCTCAGGATCAAACCCAAGAAGATAATAAATACCCCTCAAACTACTTTACCAATTATATCATAGAGGAAGTATATCCATCCCATCCATTAGCTAAGTATTACTGTACCTACTGTGTATTGGGCAATGTGCCAGTGCTGTGGGATCTGAGGTGATGGCGTAGTTTCTGCTTTTGAAGAGCCCCAAACTGGCAAGCAGATGCTAAGAAACAAACTACAGTTTAGAACAATGTACACCATGTAATAGTAATAGTGAAGCCATACAGAGGATGGAGCAAGGGTCACCTGGGAAGTCAGCACTTCAGAAGTGGTGCCTGTTCAGGATCTTAAAAGTGATTAGCATTTCCCAGGGAAGAGATGCTGTGGGAAGAGGAAAAAGCCTTCACAAAGTCAGTAGTGGGTTAGAGGAACTGCACGGGATGAGAATTATATCCTCTACTGCCAAGAGCAGGATGTCTTTTTCCAGATGTACTAAACCATTATTAGGTAGTGGAAAGGTATTCTCAGATTTGTGTTTGGAGAAAGAATTACTGGTCAGATGAGGGCTGGCTTGGAGGGAAGAGAAGCAGGGGAACTATATGAAGACATGGACAATGGAGAGTGAGAGATGCAGGCTAGGGAGAGAGCTTAGGGGCGAGGCTTTCCTGAGATGTCTGGCAGAGGAATTCCTAAAATTGCAAAAATAATTCTGGATTAACGGCACATAAGTATGACCTATCCATGTAACTAGGTGATTGAGTCTCTAGGAATTACTCCCTCATTTTAAAAGGGGGAAGAGGAATATTTAATCCAGTTATAAGAAAGATCTGCTTCAACCTCTCCAGATACTTGACTTAGAAAAAACAAAAACCTTGATAGAGCTAGATGGAGATACGTGCTTAGTACCTGACATGACCACTTATCAAGTGCCCTTGAACAATTCGGCTTCACTTCCTTTGTATTTAAAACAGAGATAATTATTACTCACCAGGGCAATGGTTAGAATCAGAATCCAATTGAAAAAGTAAGTGCATGTAATGTGCTACAAAAATTTTAAGGCTCTATAAAATGTGAGGGTTTATTATTACTACCTCTTGAAGCTACCTAAAATAGATGGGGTGTGTGGGTTGAGGATATAGCAGCATCATGGGCTAGAAGGTGCTTTTTATTTAAAATATTTTAGGGCAGTAATGACAAAAGTCTCTCTTGTCTTATCAGTGATATGTTACTGTAGCCTCAGCACATCCTCCTTTTTTTTTTTTTTTTCTACTTCTAAGCTTCAAGGGCCAGAGCCTAAACAAGCATTGGTCTGGTAATTTGTTTGCAGGTTGTTCACTGCACAAGAACTTCTGAGGCCCGTGGGGCTAAAAGTAGTCAGAATTCTATCTGCTAGGCCATTGACCCACCAGACTTGCAGCTGAGTCAACCCACTGTGACTCTTTTTTTCTTCTTCTCCTTACAAAGGTATCAGTTTAGTAGGCAGCAGTTCTAAATCTGGACATCAGTTATAACTAAGGTATATCTGTGGCTTTCTCTCATCCTGACCAGTGAAGCCTGTATCCTGAAAGATATTCAAGCACATAACATATTCCAACATAGTGGGGTTTGAATATTATGTCAGCATCAAGACTTTTAAGTGAACAGAGGCTATTTGTTGTTGCTAAAGAGGAAGTAACCATAGATTCAGATACTTCAAGTGGAAAAAGAAAATGAAAAACAAAACTCTAGAGATGAACCAACCCTGCCCTTTCACTTCAGAGATGAGCAAACTAGGGTTCAGGGAGGGGAAGTAAGTGCCATAGTCACACAGCCAGTGAGTGGAAGGACCAGAACCCAACACCACAGAATACCTGGCACCATCTAAGGCCAATATCACCTGGATTTCTGTACACAAGAACAAATGCAGTGCTCAAAGGATGTCAGCACTTGGAGAGTGGCTTTGGGAAAAACTCCAGATCTTGAAGAGATCCAGCTAGACCTCATCGTTTATGACAATATCCAAACTATCCCCATCTCATCTGTTTCTGCAACTTCAATCTTTGACTTTCCTCAGGAATTCCCAAATGCTGTTTGTGCAGGGAGATTGGGTGCCTTAAGTGACTAAAGCCCTTCTAGGGTGTGCTCAAGTAATCATGAAAACTGGTCTCAGAGATTAAAATGTGCTTGGAGACCAGAAAGAAATTTCCCTTCCTCACCAGACACCAACATGTAACTCATTTGCTTGATGAGAAAGGCTTCAGGTGAACAGCTGGAACACACGACCCTGGTCATGGTCACAGTGAGGAAGATAAGAAGAGTGACAGGAGAGGCCTTTTCCCTCTCTAAGAAACAAGTGACAATCAACAACTGGCTCTGCAGGAAAATCCCTAGGGCCACAAGCCAGCTCAGGTGTCTGTCCATTCTTCCCTCAACATCGTCCAGTGCTATCTGAACAGAGGACCCTCTGGGCTGGTGGAATAGACATTTGGTGGAGAATGGACAGGGGAGTTGAGTTCTGAAAGGAACTGCACACAACCCTGGGATTCCCTTGTCATGAGAAGGTCTCAGGGGGCCATGGCAGTGTCAAGTCCCAGTCCTCACGGCTGAACAGGCACTTGCTCCCACTACTGTAAGCCAGCTGCCCCTGGAGTTTGTCTCTAAGAAAGAAATCATAGCCATCCATACAGTTCTTGGCTTAAACTTGAAGAGACAAGTGTGCTTATAGCCCACTCCAGGCTTACCCTTGCTCTTAACTCTAACTTCTCCTCCATGCAGTCTTTTTCAGCTAAGTTTATCTCTCTCTTCCAAAAGACCCTCATTTCAAGATGAGTAGGTTTAAGGAAAGCCTATAAACAATTATTTTGAGGGTTTTTTTGTTTTTGCTATTAATAAAA
This sequence comes from Lophiomys imhausi, assembly GCA_907164525.1. Lineage (NCBI taxonomy): Eukaryota > Metazoa > Chordata > Mammalia > Rodentia > Muridae > Lophiomys > Lophiomys imhausi. Next base: position 932,334 of record CAJQZJ010033952.1, read on the forward strand.
GAAAGTTGGTAGAAGATAGAAAAATATTTGAACAACTATAATAGTATAGTTGTGTATTAGAGAACTTTCCATCTTCAGAATATTCTAACAGGTAAAAGGTTGGTGGTCAAGGATATGGAGATAGGATAGAGGCAAGGCCTGAAGGCAAGAAGAGAAGCAGTGGAAACTGGGAGGTTCCATCACTTTTAGTACAATGGAGCAGAATGACACAGGGGACATGTTGAGTATGAACCTAAATGACATGTGACAGTGGCAACTGTGAATAAGGGAACTCAGTGGTCTGGGTCAAAAGCATCCTTATTTTCTCCACAACCTAAGTAAGACACCCAGTCTATCCCCTCTTCCTACAGTTCCTCATCTTTGACTCGTACACAGATCTGTGAGTGGGACAAAGTACAGGCTTTCAATATTCTTTCTGCCTGTGGTTCTCAGACACCCACAGTCTTGGCCATGCCCTGCAAGCTCCAACCAACCCACTCACTCACACACACCAGCTTGAAACCACACAGGGGTTAGTTGTAGTCAAAGTGACTTTGTCATGGATGCTGGAGGAAACAAATGTCCATCCAGTCTTTCTGGGCTCCATAGAACTTCTGTGTGCATACTAGTCTCTCAATAGTTTCTTCAAGGGGTCCTGCTAAGAATTTGAGGCACTCAAAGATGGTATCCATCGCTGCCTCCTACCTTCCAGATTGCTTAATGAACACATCACAATATATTTTCATTTTTCAGTTTTTCACTAAGGAGGAAGTTCAAAGGGAACAAAGAGAATGCATCACTCTTAAATCTAGTCCTGTATATTTAGCTTGGCTTCCACTCTCCCTCTGCAATTTCCACTTTTCCCTCCTAACCTAAAACGTTACCTGCTGTCTGAGGCCCACAGTCTGCTGAGTAACAGTTGCCAGCTTAGCACAGAGTGGCCTAGATGAAAGCATCCAGGCTGGTCACGTGGGTGACCCCCCCACCCCCCGCCATCCAGAAATGAAACCTTCACCAGGAAAGGAGGTATATTAGCCTGCCACCCTACCTAGACACAGTCTGCTCCTGGCTTTCAAATTAGAAAGTCAGGCGCTTCCCTGTGGGATATTTGGACCAAAACCTTCTCTGGGTCAGGAAGAAAGCAATGCTCTGCCGGGTGGCACATCATACAAGATGACTTCCAGTGACAGCATTCTTCTCAGCATGAGTAGTATTTCCCTGGCCTCTCCGAGGAAAGAGCCAGAGTTTTTAATTTATAGTGGACAGGTGGCACACCACTTTCCCATGGAAAGAGTACCTCTCTTTCAGACTGTCTGGGCCAAGGGAGGAGACAGTCATAGGACATGTGCCATACAGGGAAGGTCAGATGTTCCTGACTGACATTTTCCAGGAACAAGAGCTTAGTGTTTTGAAAATATTATTTCTTCAACATGGGGCCCAGGAGTGAAGGGAGACTATCACTGATATATGGTCATTCAACATCTGATATTGGAGTGTGTGAATACATTGAGAGATCTTATTTAACACTTGACACTTTTCAAGTGATTCAGAATAATAGCTGCACCTGGCATTTGTTTTTAAGAAATTTCATATCATCTCCTATATCATTTATTGGGGCTAAATAAACATTATGTAAAATTAACTGTTATAAAGTGAGCAGTTCAGTGGAAGTTACCATGCAACCACCTCTCCTATCTACATCCAAAATGTTTTTGTTACTGCCCCCCCAAAAGAAACCCATTAATCAGCTTCTCCCTGATGCTTCATACTCTCAGTCTCTGACAGCCACTGACCTGTGTTACCCCTCTGTGGATTTACCTGTTCTAAGAATTTCATATATGCAGCATATGACATTTAATGACTAGACTTTGTTCTTAAGATTCAGCTGTGTTATGGCTTCTATTGGTACTTGATTCTTTTTATATCCCAATCTTATTCTGTTATAAATACACACCTCCATTTGTTTAATCTGCCTATTGGTTTAGGGACATTTGATTCTTCTCCTTTCGACTATTGTGGATAATACTGCTGGGAATATGTACATACAAGAATTCCCTTGAACACCTGTTTGTAGCTCTTTGAGGTGTATGTGGGAGGTAGAATTGCTAAATCATATGATAATTCTATGTTTAACTTTTTCAGAAATTGCCAAACTACTTTTCTTTTCTCCATGTTTTTATCTACATCTTTACAAATTCACTGTGTGCTGAAGTATATTATAGTATGTGGCATAACCTTCAAGGTCTGGTCTCTTATTTGATGCCTTTGAGTTTAAATTTTAGAGAAAGAGATTTAAACACATTGCTCAAGAAATTTCAGAGTTGTTTGTACTCCTAGTTTATGACTACACAGGCATATTCACTTCAGCCAGCAAGTATGGGAAGCAGTAGCCTTATGGCAGGTCTACAATGTCTCCCAAAAGTAACACATGGTGGCATACACCTTTAATCCTAGAATTTAGGAATCAGAGGCAGGTAGATCACACTCTCTCTGTGAGTTTGAGGTCAACCTAATCTATCTATTGAGTTCCAAGACAGCCAGAGAGAGAACCTGTCTTCCCCACCCACTGTCTGGATTGTGTGTGGGCAGAATGTTTGAGACAAGGTCCCTCCATGTAGCCCTGACTCTCCTGGAACACATTGTGTAGACCAGACTAAACTCAAACTCTACCTACCTCTGCCTCTGAAGTGATGAGATTAAAGCCATGTGCCACCACATGACGTGAACCTGACTAAAAAAAAATGGGGGAGGGGGAGAAAGAAAGAAAAGAAAAGAAAAAGTGAGCCTCGCCCATCTTTCCCAGGGTCAGTGAGAGATGGATGTTTCACTTTCTCTTGACCACTCATCTTCAGCTCCGTTTTCAAAAGGGAAAATGTGAAAACTCTTAGGAAGCCTGGTGGCCTTGCTTCAGATGGCAAAGGCTGTCGCAACATGACTTGGACTGCATTATTTTTCATGCACAAGCATTTCTTAAACACGTGTGTGTGTGTGTGTGTGTGTGTGTGTGTGTGTGTGTGTGTGTGTCACTGCTAGAGGCTGTGGGGACTTTTCCACAACAAAACAAAAAACAGACTCAAATTGTACCACTGGGGACCTGCTACACTGGAGCCTGTAATCACCTACCCAGCTTCTTCTAGAGCTGAGAGAAGCCTGTTCCCTAGGAGGCATCTGTCTCTACTCCTGTAGCCATGTCTTCACTCACTGTCCAGGTCAAGGAGGTACCTTTCTGAAACTTCTGCCACCAGCTCTTTTATTCCCTCTAGGCTAGCTCCCTAGACAGCTAGTCAACTTCCTAGACCCATAAGCTGCTGCTTTGCCCTGCAACAGAAAGCTTCACCTACTCCAAGGCTTTCCTGCTCCTCCTGGACCCTGGTCTTAGATTGTTCTCTCTTGACTCCATGACCCAGGCTTGCAGAAGACTGCAAAGATGTGTATAGACAGGGTAGTGGTGTCAAATGTGAGTGTCCTAGCCTCAATGATGGCAATAAAGTCCTCAGAGCGACACTCTGAACTCTATTTTTTTTCCATTTCCCCAAACGATATGGGGTCAATAACCTATTCATCCACAACAAAACATTTATGAGCATCTTGCATGTGCTAGTACCAAACTGGACATGAGATGCCCAGAGGAAAAGGCCAATGCTGAACAGGGAAGAGGCAAGAGAAATACATGTGCTTTCAGGAAAGCAGAAATCTTCTGGGCATTGTTAGGGAGGCATGGAGGGTTTCAGCTAGCATGATCCCTATGTTATACAAGATCCCTAAAGAAAACTAAGCTACCAAATCTTCCTTATCTCATCCCTGTCTGGTGGGACCTGTACAAGTGTCAGTCTTTGCTACAGTTTTACATTCCTCCCTGGGTCTAAAATGTGAAAGCCATTTTTCCATGACACACATAGGAGTCATCACTGTGGTCTCTTCTGTACACTCTAGCTCCCTGCTGCTGGTGGATCACAGTAGAGATCACAGAACAAATTCTACAGTGAAACAGTTGGACAAAGCTAATATTCACTGAGCATTTGCCCCTCACCAGCACGTTTTTTAATGTTTATTTATTACTTCAAGTTATATCTACATCACAGTCCCTTCCCTCCTTGCCTCCTGGTCCCACCCTGCCACCTTCTCCCACCTATCCTACTCTTCCAGTGTTGGGTGCCCCTACATATCAGCCCCCCTCTGTTCATCAGTCTTATGAGCTTCTAAGAGTTTCCTCTTGCACTGGGGGCCAACATGGCAGCTCCACTATGGCAAAGTGTCCCACCAACTGTTTTAACTACAGTATATGTATTTGACTCATATGATTCTCACAACACTCCCAGGACAGAGGGGCTGTTCTTAGCCCCCCTTGTGTAGCTGAAAAACATGGCCAGGGGCAGGAGGGTGTCAATGGATTTTCGATGTTCAGTTAACTAGAGTTAAGCAGTCAGGAGTGACTCAGGCTGTCCTCTCTGAAAGAGAAACTCAAGCCATATATGATCACAAACAGGGCACTCTGCTTACTGGAGAGCTGGAAGTGAGAATCACAGAAATTCCCTTTGCTAGGCACACCCATCTTACACACTTCCCATCTCTCAGCTCACACCCAGGTATTCCCCAAACCTCATTTGGTTTCCACAAACTTATGCTAAATATTGGCAGTGTTGCTATGCAAGTTCTCTCCCTCTCCTCCCTACTCCCCCCCGTCTCTCCCTCTAAACTCTCTCTGTGTGTCTCTGTCTCTCTCTCCTTCTCTCTTCTTCACCCCCACTGTGATGTTGCGTGTGTGTGTGTGTGTGTGTGTGTGTGTGTGTATGGATGTGGGTGTGAGGAGAGTATGTGTGAAGGTATCTGTGTGCATGGATGTGTATGTATGGAGGTGAAGGTAGATGTGTATGGGGGTGGGGTGGGGGTAAGTATGTTCGTGGGTGTATGTGTGGGTGTGGGTATGTGTATAGGAAGGGTGTGTGTGTGTGTGTGTGTGTGTGTTAGGTGTGTATGGTGTGTTTGGGGGTGGGGTGGGGAGGCATGTGTGAGGGTATGAGTGGGAAGTATGGGGATGTGGTGTGTGTGTGTGTGTCAGTGTCTGTGTGTCTGTGTATGGGAATGTAGAGAGGAAGAGAGGGAGAATGAGAATCCCTTTGAACCAAAGCAGCTTTAGTTGCCCAAGGCCTTGTGACAGATCTGAAATCGGGATTACACCAAATTTAAAGATGTACAAAGAGATAGAGTATGGTTGGAGTGGGGGATGGGAAAATATAGAAAAACAAGCACTGCTCACTCAAGCTTTCATATAGCAGCCTACTTCTTTGATCAAACATGAAAAATTCTTGAAGGTTTTCAGGCCTGGTATGTCAACAATGATCCCTCATCCCTGGACTTTCAAGTCATAGCACTTCATGAAATATAGAGGGGAAAGAAAGTTTCCTAATAGTCTCCTCCTTAGGCCATGGCCCTGAGGAATCTCTGCCATGTGCCAGGCTGCTACCTGGAATGACCTGGCATTTAAAGCAGCTGAAGAAAGGCCCAAGAAAAGAGAGGATCATGGGAAGAAGCTGGTTGAGTATCGTCATAGTAACAGGGAGGTTGAAAACCTTTAGATCTAAGCTGGAGCCTGGGCCATCTTAATTGGATCCTTTCTCAGGGTCACATCTCTTCTTGAGAAAGCTGTATTCACTTTTCTCTCCCATCCTTGCTGCCCCATCATCTTACAGGTGACCAGTCAAAGCTTACCTGCCTGGACCCTTCCACATATCCTTCACAGAGATTGATTCATCCTGCCTTGCTGTTTCCATAACCATTTTTTTGAATTCCCTGTGGGACACATAACTAATCCTGCCTAATGGTACTTCCCCTGTGCGCACCCAGTTCCCCCAAAAGAAACAAATTTCTAAACATAGTCTGTCTTCGGTTCAGTTTTGAATCTTTTACCCAGAGAGCTGGCAGAATGTTTATTTCTCATCATGCAGCACTTTTGGGAAGCCTTAGAAAAGAGAGATGTACTTCGTGTATATAGTAGGTAGCCAGATGAAACGGAAACAAACCACAGGGAGCAGAAATGTCAGCTCTTGGCTTCCTCAGCCTCAGTGATGTTAACAACCCAGTCTCAATAATGCAGGATAGAAGACAGCAAAGAGAGTCACTCTGGGAAGAATGGGAGCAGACACTTTGTAGTAATAGCAATGGGGTAGTAAGATACTACATGTGCACACACACACACACACACACACACACACACACACACACACATCCTGTACTCATTTTGTGTGGCAGCTGGAGTCACTATGTAAAATGTCACCAGCTCAAGAACACAGATATATCAAGAATAGGAGCAGGCAGGGCTTTCCAGCAGCATGGGATCAGCCCCGTTCAAATAATGTCATCTTAAAATTCCACAAGGTGTCCCATAAAAAGACTAGTGTCCACTGAGGCTAATCTCCCTTGCCTGCAGAATGTGCCTACTCTGGGAATCCCAGGAACTTCTTGCATCTGAGGAGTTACCAGGCTAAAAGAGTTCTCCAGAGGTAAAATATTGACATTCCAATTTGTGCACTTTTTCTATGTATCTTCTTTTCTTTGGCTACAGTGCTGTGTGTGAACCTAGACACCAGTGTGGCTGAACAAGAGTTCTGGGTATTCTCAGGTAGAAATTTTGCCATGGCATCTTTGATAGTAATGAGACCTTGGAAAAGTCATTTAATTTCAATAAGCCTTGGAGTTTTCTCATCTATAAAAGATGTCCATAACTTGGTAAATATGTCCCAGGAGCAAAATAGGTCCCAGATAATGGGGATCTGATGATGGTCATAGATTCCATGTGGGAAGGAGGAAGGATGGTTGAATCACCCTAATGCTGGCGTAGGCTGTGGCAAGAATATAGGGACAGAGCAGGGCAAAGAGCAGGGACTCTGACCTTTAATGTGGCCCAGGAAGTTTCCCAAGAGGAACAAGGTTTTAAGTGAGGCTTAGAAGATGAATAGACTAAAAGACTCAGTAGGTTTGGGAAGAATGGTGGGGCACAGTAGATGAAGGAAGGTTAGAAGTTCAAGGTCATCCTCGGCTAAGAAACAAGTTGGAGGCTAGCCTGGGCTACAGAAGAACTCTGCCTCAAAGTAGCAAAACCTCCTCCGAAGGGCATTTTTCCAATCACACTGAAGTCACACATATGTTACTGTCTGTTGGGAACAATAGTGGGGGATAGATGGAGAACCTTGTAGGAGACCACAAAGCATAAGGGGAACCAGAGGTCTCAGAGTTTGAGGAAAGGAAGGCTTCATAAAGTTCCAAAGAGATTGGTGGCCACTGTTTGTTCCCCTATGGTTGCTTTTCAGTAGTTAGAGGAGGGCATCACATAGGGGCACAAAAACTACAACCTGTCTTTCTGTGTCTACACAACAGCTTTATAATTCTGAACAAACCCTTGTTCTTTATTCACCTGTGAAACAGGGCAAGCAATCCCCCTATTTTCTACTTTATAGTGAGCCAAAGGACAAATGCTTACAGAATCCACTAACGAATCCCTGAGCTGGGTGACAGTGTAGGCCTATAATTCCACCATTAGGGAAGCTGAGGCAGGAGTTCTAGTTTGAGCCCAGCCTGGGTTACATGATGAGATCATTCCCCCTACCAACCAAAATTCCAAATGTTCTAAGTGTAAGGTCTTAATAGTACTTAATTCAATCATAAATGAACCCAAGCCCATTTGGGTGTCAGTTCAAGACCCAACAGCATGACAGTTGATCCTAAGTCATGCTTTCTGAGTGCTGAAGAGGGATAAAATCTAAAGGCTGATACCCAGCCTACAGAAAGCTCACCCTGTGGCCACACCATAGAAGTGATGGTCAGGGATAATAAGATCTGAGGTCCCTCGCCTCTCCCACCATCTGGAACATCTAGAACAAGTGCTAGCTGAGGAGATTAAAGTGAGAATGATAAGTGTGTATGCCTGTTTTTATCTATCTTCTATCTATCTATCTGCATCAATTTTACTTTACAAATTAGTTGTGATAAAACATTACCAGTAAAACTAATAGAGTAATCATAATATACTAAAGTAGATATACATACATATATATAATAGTAAAATTGTCAACATCAGTGCCCCTGTTATATAAGTCCATTGTTAAGTGAAAGTTATTTGAACATAACACCACCATACCTTGGCAGTCAATCTAGTAACCCAGGAAGCTACTAAGGTAGTAACAGAGAGGTAGTATAAACAGTGTGAAAACAGTGCAAAACAGCCATTCATATCCTGAGCTGTACAAACTGGCCAGGGCAAGATGTTGTGACAATCCTCAGAATGGTACACAGCTTAAGATTTGTAAATTGTGTATTTCTGGAATTTTGTTACTAATGGATTTTGGTGGTGGCGGGATATCAGAACTGCAGAAACTGGATCATTGGGGGAAGGAGGATTTCTGTAACTGTGTTCACTTTTGGAAAAGGCATTTCAGACGTAAGCAGGCATATGTTTGGTGTACAAAGTAGATCAGGGAAGGGGTGAAGCTGGTAGAGTTAACAAGGAGGCAGCCACATTTGAGACCAAAGCAATGTCCTATCTTTGGAAGAACAAGTACTAGAATGGTAGGGCAGAAGATACTATTTACCTGGCACTTGGTGGTACTCAATCTCTTAGCTCGATAATATACGTTCTTTGCATTTATCAGCTGTTATTCATCAAAATGATAAAAAGAAAAAGATCCACATGTGCTGTTAGGAATGCAGGTTTACACCCATGCTGAGGAGAAGTCATCCTCTACACAGCTTCCCCTCTGGGACACGGAGGCTGTGACCCAAAGCCTAGTGACTCAGAAGCATCACACCGTGCTATACATTCCACAGGGGTGAGTTATTAATGAAATGATGATATTTCTGCTCATTCCCCCTGATTTGGCATGGGCATTTTAAGGCTTAACACTGTACTATGGTAGCATTTGACTTTTAATTGCCTTGAACTTCTGTTAACGTTAAGTGAAGGGAGGAAATGGAAAGGAAAATAGAACCCTTTCTGTACAGCTTTCAAGTCAGATAATTGTATATTTTTTTGCCACATCATTAGTTTCCAGCCTGTAAACCCTTCCCCCATCACCACTGAGAGAAAGAAATCAGTTTGTCATTCTGTTAGTGCTGCAGTTCAAAAAGTTCTAAATATCCTTCTCTGGTATTAAGAAGAATTATGTAACTTTTAATTCTTTTGAGGTCTATCTTTTAACTGTCACTTGTGTAGGAGCCCTTGAATCACATAAGTGTTTGGTTGGCCTCCTGCTTTTTCAAAAACATTCTTCCCTCCTAAAGGATATGATGTTGGAAGACTTTCGCAGCAGTAGCTGGAGTCCCCCAGGAGCTGAACTCTCCCTTTATTTTTGGAACAGAAATGACACCACGCCGCCCTAGTCATTCCTAATTCACAGATGACCTCAGGAGCCTGAGCCTTCCAAAAATAAAACCTCACCTAGCTACTTAACCACACCCATAAAAACTGGCTCCAAACTTTCACCAAACACTTGTGAAGAGTGAAAATGAGAGCTGGAGAACTGAGGTCTTTCACTGTAACCATAGTTACAGACTTTGGGAGGACTAAGGACAGGATGTGGTCACATTGGATGTACAGAACTGTGAGTGGTACCAGTGTTCACTCCACGATCCCCAACCTTGGAAACACAGCTCCTGATGACTGAGATTCATAAGAGACCTGGAGGGCGGCAGGGAAGTGCTGTGACAGGGTGGAACACTGCCCCAGGAAGAAAAGCTCAGGGTTCTAATTCTAGGTTTAATTCCATCCTTTTTATGTAATTCTTTAAAATTCCACTCCATGGCATTTAGATTGTGATTTTCCCCCTCCTTGGTGTTCTTTCACATGTCTTGTGTGTTCTTCACAAGAGTCTTGAGGGATATGCAGGGCAAGTAATAATCTCATTTCTCAGACAAGGAAAAGGCTCAGAAAGCTTAACTGATGTTGTTTCAAGGTCAAAGACTTGGAGGGCAACTGAACTGGAGCTAGACCTGGTTCCTCTGACTCCTAGCTCAGTATTTGTTGCCCTTCACCCTTCTACCAGCATTTTGCACTGAACCCAGAGATATCTCCATACACACTAACTCCTCTGCAAACGTTCCTCATCTTTATCATTCATCTGATAAACCAGAGGCCACGCTCAGTCAATGAGGAGGTCACTGCTGCTAAGACAGGCTGGCCTTTTGTCCCCATCTATATTTCCTAGCTGCAGGGTGGCTCTCTCTACAGAGATGATAGCTCAGAGAATATGTAATACAGTCCCTATTCCAGGAATTTTATCGTTCAGGTTGCAATGCCTCCAGAGACCAGGTGGTGAACAGGACTAGATGAAACAGGGATCATCTTGCCCCTTTTAAAGCTCCACAGAGTATACGTTCATGGGACATTAGTATAGCTCAATATTAGAACTAGTTAAAAATTGAGGATTTTATATAAGTGAAAATGAAAAGTGATTAATCATCATAATAATAAAACATAGGTATGTTAGGTATAACTCTTGGAATGTAAGTGGGCGTTATGCCTGTCAGAGTCTCATGCCTAGAGGCCTATCGCCTTCTGATATATGTGGTGTTGGGTTGCACTTTCCTCCTGCCATGTGTGGTCTTGTTAAAATTCGAGCCCCTCAGGAGGTGTAGCTCAGGGATGGAGCTTTAGAAAGGTCCTGGCTCAAATCCAGGTTCCCCCTGCTGATGTATAGTTTAGGGCTAGAGAGATGGTGCAGTGGTTAGGGATGCTTGTTTCTCTTGCAGAGAAGGAATCTAAGTTCAGTTCCTAGCACCCCTATCTGGTGACTCCTGTTCTCAGGAATCTGATGCCCTCTTCTGGCCTCTGTGAGCTCCATGTATGTGGCACACAGACAAGCAGGCAAACACTCATATACATAAATAAAAATAAATATTGAAAATGTGAGCCCTTTAAAATCACAATGTACATATCATCTGGATTTTTCCATAGGATGTGGCACACGTGGGAGTTCTCACATGTTTCAGGGAATTATTGGGTGAGAACCCATCATCCTAACAAAACAGGTCCAGAAACTGAAGCTGTTGGTCTCCTGAGAGTAGTGATCACATAACAAAGTAGCTATAGCAGAACTGTTGCTTTCTGCTGGGGTTAGATTGAAGCTCATTTTGCCCTTTGGTAGCTCCATGGCCTTGTACATATTTCTTAATCTGATGGCCTCAGTTTCCTCGATGGAGACAAAAAGGATTACTTTGAATTGTTGAATTAAACCTTAATATAAAGGCTTGATAACACGTAACACAGAGGGGGAGAGAATTGTACACTTGGCAAGAAAGGTGGCATTTGATTCAATAGATCACCTGTTCCTCTGAGGTCCTAAGACATTTGCCAATGCTCCGTTTGGAGGCTTTGGCCTTCTGAAGTATCTAAGTCAGAATCTGGAACAAAGAAAATCAAGTGAGTATCCCAGCTGAAACTAAGAAGAGAAAGACTGGTAGAGACATACAAAGCAAAACCCCAAGAAATTCAATCCTGGAGGTCAGGAGGGCTGGGTGAGGGAACAGAGTAAGGGATGGATGGAAATAAAGGCAGCAAGACAGCACAGAGGAAGAGCCAGCTGTACCTGCCCCGATTTCCTGGGAGCTGGTCAGTGCACCCTTTAAGCCAATTCAGTGAAAAACCGATCAAACAGGGATCAGAACAAAATGATTTGCTAATAAAAGGATGTCGTCAAATACTGTGCTGCTTTGCACTCTTCAAGGTAATTTTAAGGCACCCACTGTGTGAAGTGTAGTAGGTGCTTTACACATCATCTGACATCTTTCACCTAGAAATGTGTTCTCTCCTTAGTCACTCAGAAGATGTTGTCAGTCCACATTCCCCAGGCACTGTGTCAGTCTCAGGGCCAAATGCTGCAGCAGCAAGTTGGATAAGCACCCCACCCTCTGAGCCAGGTGCGGGGGTGGAGGGGGGAGGCAAACGCAGAGCATGGGTTTGAATGTTCCCAGACCCTCTACCATGTTGGCAGAAGAGACAAAGTCCTTGGCTACACATTTTCTGGCTTGTGAGAAGAAAGGTTAGGAAACATCTCCCTTATGACTTGCTATGGGCTAGAGATGTTGTGTTCACCACGAGAGCACAGCTGGAAGTTTCAAGGAATCAGAGAGACATGATTTCCAGGGAGTGTGCCTGAGAGCAGACCAAGAAGGATGAGCTGTTCTCAGGGTCTATGGCACAAACCCTTTTTGGAGATAATATAATGAGGATGAGAAGAGAAAGGGAAGGAAAAAGACAGTGAGAAATAAAGAAGAATCAAGGAACTGGAGACTCAGGACCTTGTGGTTTTTTTCATAATAGAAAATCAAAGAAAGTCCAAATAAGACCCATTTTAAACTCTTTTCTTTGTTCCTAATTATTTCCCTGGTACCATCTTTAAGAAGAGACTATCTCTGACTTTGCTTGTATGTCCTAGAATGGCTTAATTAATACCTGATTGATTGGGAGATTGACTCATTTGAACCTGAAGTGAAATAGAGCTTTTTAATTTTCTGCTGAACCTGAAATAGCGTATATAGTAATTAGGAAAGGATCCCTTGTTATCTGGAGGTCCCAGCTACAGTGGGCTCTTTGTAACTGAGCACATGGAAGGTAGGTTGATTATTTAGAAGCTGATAAAACATGCACCACTCTCTACTGCTTTTCTGATAATGGGATTTTCATGGCCAATATTTCCCTCCCAAATCAATTTTGTGACTGGAGGATCTGACTGGACAGTGCTAAATGGGTGGGCAACTATCGTCAAAGTCCAGCCTGTGGCTGGAGAGATGGCTCACTGGTTAAGAGCACTGGCTGTTCTTCCAAAGGACCCAGGTTCAAATCCCAGCACCCACATGGCAGTTTGAAACTGTCTATAATAGCCAGGCTTGGTGGTTCATGCCTTTAATCCCAGCACTTAGGAGACAGAGGCAAGCTGATCTCTGTGAGTTCAAGGCCAGCCTGGTCTACAGAGTGAGTTCCAGGAGAGCCAGGGCTGTACAAAGAAACCCTGTCTCAAAACAAACAAAACAAAACAAAACAAAACAAAATTTGCCAGGCATGGTGGCCCACACCTTTAATCCCAGCACTCAGGAGTCAGAGGCAGGCAGATCTCTGTGAGTTCGAGGCCAGCCTGGTCTACAGAGTGATTCCAGGACAGCTGAAGCTACACAGAGAAACCCTGTCTCCAAAAAAAAAAAGTTCAGCCTGAGCTGTGATCAGTGCTCACCGTTTATACCCTCCATTTTGTACTTCCTCCCCAACGACATGAGTAACTGATTCAGGTCCAGTAAGGTTCTCACTTTCTTTTTCAGAACTTCATTCATTCATATAATTATCTACTAAAATCTGGGCATTCAAGCAGAATAGCAGGCAAACGCCCTGTTCTCATGTGGCTTGTGTTCCAAAGGAGAAATACAGGCTTTAAACATGTACATCTCCACAAGTAGGGAATCGTGTAGTTGGGGATAAGAATAAAAAAAGAAGGAAAGAGGGAGAGAAAGGAGGAGAAAGTGGAGGAGGAAAAAGAGGAGGAGGAGGAGGAGGAGGAAGAGGAAGAAGAAGAAGATCAGAATGAACAAGGAATTTCAAATTGAGACATATCTCAAAGACAATGAGACAAGATGGCAGGGAAAGCCCCTTGTTGAAGTATCATTGATGGAGATCTGAAATTAATTTGTTCTAAGACCTGAATGTTATGAAGTATTTGTATCAAGCTCTAAGAGTATATGCAAAGTTCCAAGCAAAGAAATAAAGTTTTGAGCAGGTAAAGAGTCTTGGGACAGGACACAGTGAATAAAACAAAAAACAATGCAATTTAATGTCAGAAACAGAAACAGGGCTGGATGATGGAGACAGGGACCAAATGATGAATACAGGGTACATACGTTGGAGGCAGGGACTAGCAGACCGAAAACAGGGACCTGATGATGAAGGCAGAAGGTGGATGATGGGGGAAATTTGTGGAATATGATATAGTATTTCTCTTTTACACTTGATGTGATGGGGTATCACGGGGCATAAGCTAGGGAGCACTGAGGCCTGTTTATGTGGGAGAACAAACAAGAGCGAGGGAAAAGTGGAACCAGAAAGGCTGGTAAGGAGGCTACTGCAGTAACCCAACTAGCCTAGGAAGTGAAGAGAAGTGGATGGGCCTGAAAGCTATTTTGGGGTAAGAATCCAGATGATGGGGTCATTCTTCTACTCAGTTTAAATGTTAACAGAATTCAGCAACATGTCAAATATTCATTATCACCTATTGTATGATAAGCACAGAGCTAGATCTTCAGGTCAGACAGAGGAGTGACAGTCCCTGCTACAAGAGGCCGGAAGTGAGTGTAAAAAATGAGTCAACAAACACAGGAGTGTTTGAGACTTATATAACCCTTTCTATTGTTTCTGAATTCTGAAACTACAATTATAATGCATTGGTATAAGGACTCTGGTATGTGATTTCCTCCATGGAAACTCAGAAAGAAAAGCAATCAGTTTGTGGAGCACAGGAGAGCTGGAGTCATACCCCAAAGGGGAAGCCTAAGTAGCCAGGAGTCCTCCCGACAAGAGGATGTGGGGAAGAAGGTGAGAGGACAGGGAGAAAAAACACTGCAGAGCAGGGCAATGGGGGAAAGCTGGAATGATCTTGGGAACTTGGTGACAAATGGAGGGTGACAATCGGGTAGCTGAGGATGGGATGATAAGAGGAGCAGGCATGGGACCACAGGGCATGGGACACTGGCCCTCCGTGCTAAGGAGTTGTGATTCTGTATCACCATCGGACAAGCAGTGGGTACGAGTCACATTTAGAGTCTAGAGAGATTAAAGGAAGAAAAAACTGCAGACCAAGACTGGTTTGAGCAGGTGGATGGCATCAATGGGTTTGAAGAGGGCATGCCTCTTCATCTCAGGACAGGTTGCCTGACATTTTTCTTCCCACTCACAGGGCCTAAGCTCATTCACTAAGTCCTGTTTCAAATTTGATTCTCACCTTTGGCAAGTGTGCTACCTCCCCCATTCCTGAACATTCCTGTTCTTTCCACCTGAAGAGCCTCCCTCCTTGCTGCTTCTGCCTTCTGAGGGTCCTTGCCCATATCTCTGCACATAAGTGGATCCTTGTCAGCCCTCAAGTCACCTCTGCAGAGGCCACTGCAATCATTTCATCTGTAGACATGAGGACACATTTGGGTTTATTCCTCTGCTCACTTGTCTACTGTCTTCTCTTTGTAGAGAATAAGTTGCTTGGCCACATCTCTCTTGTTCATGAGTCTATCAGCTGTGCCTAGGGTGCAACTTGGCATGGACAAGCAACTTGTTAAGTACTCTGGCCGAAGGAAAAGGGGGGGAGGAAGAGGAGATGCAGGGTAGTGTCACATGGAAGTAAGAAAGCACTCCGCACAGTCAGGTAAGATCTATGGAAAGAGGATGAAGCCGTGTATTTCTGCCTCTAAGTGATGTCTATTCACATTTCTGGAATCATTGGTTAGAGAAACAACAGTGAGTGAGATATTTAGAAAGAGCCTCCATGCTCCAGGAAAGCTAGAGACAGGGAAGAATGTCTCTTTTAGAGGCTTGCATAGCAAAATTATTACATCAGAAACATGCTAAAATGTTAAAATACAAAGTCATCATTAGCCAAGGAGCTGGGGGCTGTTTGCTTTAGCCAGCAAGCCTTTTTCTTCCAGGTCAAATCATCACATTTATTGCTTAGCTAGACTCTGGGACACCCTACCAACTGCTGCAATTATTTCTAACAACATGCTACTAATGTTAGCTCTATTTTATAAGTGAGAAAGTGGAGCTCCAGAGAGAGAGAGAGAGAAACAGAGACCTGCCATGGTGGCACACTTCATGAGTGGAAGAGACAGAATTCAGACCAGGATATCTGGTCTCAGAACCACCACCCTAAGGTGCTTGAGGTGACCCATTCTTGGATCAAAGTAGCTACCAAGGAGCATCATAGAAGTCACCACATGTGTCTTATAAGCAGTATGTGAGCTTGTCAGCTGTATTGGTTAGGATAGGCTAACAGCTATGGGGGAGGGGGAAACTGAATCCACTGGCTTCCCACAACAAAGATGTATTAGTCAACAGCTGAGCTCTGCCCATCCTCCTTCAGAGACATCTTCATCTCTGTGGTCCCCAGGCGCTTGCAATAAGAGCTAACTTGCCATATGAGTAAGCAGAACAAGGAGAGGCCCTCGACCAGTATCAGTCCCATGGCCTATAGAGATATAAAGGACTTCTGGCCTGCATCCAGAAGGCAGCGTGGTACATGTGTTTTTACAAGATAGCATGTAGGTGCCCATTTTTAAGGAGAAAGCCTGCCAAGGTGAGCTGAGAAGAAAGGAGCACTGGGTCTGGTCCTGACTGGTGTTGGTTGTTTGTGGCAGACCGCCAGAGCAGTAGGATCCAGACCTCTCACTAACAAACTAAAGGCATCTTGCCTGGTGGCCCATCTCAAGACTCTTCTAATCCAGGAAGCACATTGTAACAAAGTAACCTTTGGTTATTTTTAAGAACTCTAAGTACCTTAATCATCTCAATATTGATGCTCTATTTGTATTTTTGTTCAAAATTGTAACCATAATTGCAACATTGATTCTGGAGGAAAATACTGTCTATCTTCTTTCAACAATCAATTTCTAGTCATCTTTCATATATGTGTGCTTTGGGGCAAGAAGGAACCTTTAGCTTTTATTAGAACTAGTTATGTGAAGCAGTTAATTAAATCGGGAAATATGCTTCCTTTTATAATGTCCAGGGCTGGCTTTCAGTAGCAAATATAATGTTCCGCAAGCAGATTATTTGCCATGATCTAGCAGGTTTTGTGTACAACGCAGTTCTTACATGCATTAAAGGGTGCCTGTGTGTCGCAGGTTAGCAGGGAACAAGCTGTAACTAAAATACAACCCAGATTATCAGAATCAATAACCAAGGCTAAGTTTCCACTCAGCCCTCGTGGCCACTGAGGCTTGGTTTGTGAACTGTGTGATGCCATAATCACAGAGATTTTGTAAGGTGGGTGGTTTGAGAGCTGAGGCAAGGTTTTGAGAGCTGAGGCAAGGTTTGGACAGCCAGGGTGAGATAAGGTATTAGAGATGATGGGAGGATTCTTGTTTGTAGAAAAAAGAAAATGCATATTTATGTATTTACACACACACACAAAGCCCATTCAAACTCCTCATGGGAGACCAGAGCTAGAAGAAAGAGAGTAGAGCCCAAGAACACTTACTCATGTCTTGCAAGTTCTCCTACTCACATCTGGAGAACATCTGAGCTAGGCCTTGTGTCCCACTCTCTCTACCACTATTATCCTCTGTACTGATCCCATTCTCTGCAAACAACCAAACAACTGGAATGGCCTCCTCACCTCCAGTATCCTCTTCAGTCTGTTTTCTCACACCTGGGTGACAGCTTCGTTGTGGAGTACACATTCGCTGTAGTCCTTTCCTGACTAAAACCCCAAGGCTCTCACAGCCTGCATCAGCCGGAACACAGCCCTGGGCCCAGCCCTGCAGCAGCTTTTGACTCTCAGAGATTCCATACACCCTCTCTCAGGAATGAATCACACCTGTATACTCACTCCCACGGGCCCCAAAGCCTGATAGCAAGGCTTGGCTCTGCAGGCACTCTCCTGAAGCCTCACCTATGAGCTCAACAGTCCTCTAAACACCAGCAGGTGTTCCTTGGGTGACCTGTCTCTCTCTCCTGTCTCTGGATGCCAGAGTCTAGAATGAAAGCCATAGGCCTACAGGCTGGCTGCAAGCAGGAAGGGTACTGATGGAACGTCTTTAACTGGATGGGGTTGGGGGCTTCTTTTTGTAATTCTTTTTTCATTTTTGAGATTATAATTACATAATTTCACCCTTCCCTTTCTTCCCCCAAATACTCCCATATACCGCTCCTTGTTCTCTTTTAAATTCATGGCCTGTTTTTTCATTAATTGTTGTTACATACATACATATATACATATAAATATATATATGCATTTCTAAATATATAAGTACAACCTGCTCAGTCTACATGATGTTATTTGTATGTATGTTTTCAGGACTGACTATCTGGTATTGGATAACCAACTGGTGTACTCTTTCCTGGGGAGGACTATTTCTCCTGCTCTTAGCGTTCCTTGGTAGTCTACAGTTCTTTGTGTAGGGTTGAGGCCTCATGGGCTTTCCCCCATCCACTTTAGAATATCTATTGTTATTGTCCTTGTTCAGCTCATGTTTAGGCAGTCATGTTGGTGAGACTTTTTGAATGTAGCTTCTGACATTCCTAAAGACACAATCTCACCACAAATTCCCTGATCCTCTGGCTCTTATAACCCTTCCACCCCCCTCTTCCACAATGATCCCTGAGCCTTTGGTGTAGGACTTGTGTTGTAGATGTATCCATTGGAATTGGGCTCCACAACTCTGTATTTTGACTGGTTGTGGTTTTCTGTAATGGTCTACACCTGTTGCAAAGAGCAGGGTTTGTCTGTCTGTCTGTTTGTTTTATGAGGACTACACTTACCTGTGGGTAATAGGACAAATGATTCTAATGTAGCTGGGGTTGAATCTGGGTTGATTGAGATGATATGGAAATAAAAGAACGAACAAAACATCTCCGGAAACAGGTTTTTCTTCAACTAGAGTGATGAAGGACACCAGTCTGTCTTTGGGAGTGTCCATCGGTGCACATGGTGCAGGGGGTTGGGGTTTTAGAAAAGGGAACTTTGGAAATGGAAGATTCCATTTTCAAGTCAGTTCCCCTGCAGTTTCAAAGTCATAATTACCAAAGAAGGCTGATGTGTTGGCTGTATCAGAAGGGGATGTTTTCTGGAGAAAAGGAAATTCCTCAGTTTAGGATGCCATACTATCCTTTAGATTCTCTTATCAGGAGCTTCCCAGATCCAGACAGCCCATAGGTGTTATCAGTCAAATTTCCTGCTCAGTATTTCTCAGCCCACCTAAGGCTATTAGGTCCTTAACTCTTCTGTTAAGGATTATGCTGGTTTAGTAAAGTAGCAGTTGTAGGTTCTCCTCTAAGATCCATGACTTCACTAGCCCTGGGTTTAGTTTCCAATGCTACGAATGGTTTGCCTCCTGTTGAGTAGGTCTTAATTCCAATTTAGTAAACTATTGGTTGCCACTGAAGTATGTGGTATGTGTGCCACTACTGCACCCTTAGGGTTAACACATTGGCCATGCGTCATGCTGGTTATTGTTGTGGTTCATAGGTATCAAAACTGGATAAGGTTGTTGGTTGGGTTGCTTGAATCCCTCCTTTGGAAGCTTCTTTTGGTACTGTCATGCACATGGAAAACTACTCAGCTGTAAAGAAAAATTAAATCATGAACTTTACAAGTAATGGATAGAACTAGATAATATCATATTGAGTGAGGTAACCCAGACACAGAAAGACAAATGCCCCATGTTCTCTCTCATCTCAGGCTCCTAGCTCCAAATCTTCCAATGTGAGTACATGGCCTAGAGTAACTTCGAAACCAGGAAAGTTATAAGGGGACCTTTTCTGGGGTGGGAGTATGGGCGCAATAAAGAGGGGAATAGCAAGGTACTAATGATCTGATGGCGAAAAAGAGAAAAATGGGAGGGACTAATCAGGAATGGGAAGAAGATAAATATAGAAGGAGGGTAAAGTAATGGTAACAATGTCTGAAAAAGTCATAAGGAATCATACTAGTTACAAGCTACATAAGTGTGTATGTAAATATGCGCATATAGTTTAAATGAAATTTTCTCATCTGGGTTGACAATACTCTGTCAAAGAGCCGAAGACCACCTAACAAAAACCCTAATACCAGGCATGAGCTACAACTGACCTAAGGGCCTCCTCCCTAAGGATGAGCTTTTGGGGTGGAGGTTTGGGGTTTTGTTTTGTTTTTTGTTTTTCAAGACAGGGTTTCTCTGTGTATCCTGGAACTCTCTCTCTGTAAACCAGGCTGGCCTTGAACTCACAGAGAGCTACCTGCCCCTGCCTCCTGAGTACTGGGACTAAAGTCATATGCTGCCATTGCCCGGCTGGGGTGGTAGTTCTTTAACAATGAGGAACTGGACTTGGAGGTAAAGGATGGGAAGCAGAGCTCAAGTTAGAATTAACCTGTTGTTACTGGAGATAACCTGCGGTCTTATAGATAGTGTTTATATATTTTACAGTTTGAAAAATGCATGAAATAGACTAGGCTGTTTTGATTCTTACAATATCATAGAGATCATTTTGTAGTTGAGGTTCAGTAACTTGCCACGGTCATACAGGTTCACCTGAGGCTCAAACCCAGGTCTTCTGGTTCTATCACAGTATCACTGTTCCCCTCTAATGTCTCATACTCAGGCAGATAGAAGCTTATGGAGAAACAACAATGAATGAATGACTCTTTCCCCAGCTAGATACTACGGAGGATTGTAGAGATCAATAGCATTTTGTTTCTAGGGAACTGAAGGTAACTCTCCCCCATTCTCCCTTTCAAACCCACATCCACAAGCACAGCTACAAAGATTGACTGGCACCTATTGTTCACTTTATAAGAATAGACGAATGACATTTCTATGTCAGCCATATTTGAAAGTAACAAAAGGATAGGCTCTTGCAGAATACATTTGTCACAATGTGTGACTTTTTTTTTTTTTTTGGCATCTATCCCATGGAAGCCCTAACTTTTCATTCATACCACTGAGGAGATATTTGATCATTTCCTGAAAATGCTAATAGCACAAAGCTCATAAATACTAATGAAATGCTATAGATTAGCAGAGCTCAGCAAGTAACCTCAGGAGCCTAGACAAGAATTCTTAGATTAAAAAATATAAAGAATACTTTTTAATCGAATTTTCCCCAGACTGGGTTCCTAAATGTTAATGAGTACTCTTTCTGCCTGTGTGGAGAGCTGACTCTAATAAGTACCTTTAAGAATGCAGAAGTGAATTATTGACTTAGCTTTAGTTGAAAAGAGATCTATTTATTCAAAGGCTATTTTAGGTGCCACGGGATGGACATGTTTAAGACAAAGGTGGGAGGTGGGAGAGCCTGGGACATTGGGATAAACACATAATTCAGATGCATGACTCTATTTCAGCCAACTAAGCAATCTAAGTTGGAATTTGCTTATTATATTTGTCTTTTATGACACAATCCTTCAATAATAATAATTGCTCTGGACTCTAGGAGCTGGTGTCAGAAATTATAACTTTGTCATTCATGGCTGAATCTACTATGCCCCAGCACAGGCTCTGATGCAAATCAAATGTCCAATAAATGTTTGTTAAATGGATAAAGGGCTCTCTTACCCTATTTCCCAGATCTGTCATCTTTTCCTAAATGTCAGCTCGGTTCGTGGTGACTGTTACAAAGCACCCACATAAGACCCATCTCGACCCTAGCCACCACCCACCCTTCTCACCCATCTTCCAGTTCCCCCCCTCTCCCACCCTGAGCTTCAGGCTCATTGGAAGGTAGCCTGTTCTTCTATTCATGTTGTAGGCATTGCTCTGCCTGAGATGTTTAAATATGATTTTCACCCAAAGTTCTGAGTCAAAATCCTATTTAACTTTAAGTGGCCGAAACTGTCCTAATATTCTCCAGGGGCTCAGTATCCTTCTCCTCCCTGATGCCCTTCTGTCTGCCTGCAGAGCCCAGCACCACCTGATGAAGAGCAGTTTATGAGGAAGGCAATGTTGGTGTCACGGAATGTGAACCACAGATATTCTGCAAGGAGCCTGTGGTCTCAGGGTGGTTATGTGTGGGATCTTCCCACAACAGAACAGAAAACTTGCTCTAAGTAAACCAAAAAATACCAAAACAGAGGAGGAAAAGTCCTTATGTATCAGGTGGGACCTAGGGGGTTATGGCTGTACCAATGGCTACTTTTCTCTCCAGAAAGCCTGGAATCTTGGAATCTAAATGGAGTGCAGGCAGATCCATGTCACAGGGCATCTTCAACCCTCCCAGGGGCCTAGGCCACGCCTCCAGCAAGAGGACATGGCCTGCTAGAGAGCACTCTACTCCATTGGGCCTTTCTGTAAACCTGCACTGAGGAAGAAACTGGGTTTTGTTCTATATTTCTTTTGGGAAGTGTCTCCAAATGGGACATCAATGTCTTTGCAGACTGCTCTAGAGTAGACTGGGATAAATGTTGAAGTCAGTCTGAGGAATAGCTAAGGACTATAAGATTCTGCAAATCCTGGGCTGCTTGCCAAAAATGGGTTAATTCCATACAAAGGAATAGGACGCCCGGAGCAGTGCCTATGAACAGTTCACTTTTTGGAGATCTGGAGCGAAACTCCCCAGAATGAGTAAGTCCAGCTCTGCTACTCACATGTCTTGTGACTTGTTCTTCCATCTCTAGCTGAAGAAGGAAGAGTGACAGCCCCCTGCTGCATAAGGCAGTAATGAGTCAGTGGGTGTGAAGTGAATTGATGGGTAGAAAGAACCTACAACAGTGCCTGGCATGTAACAAGTGCCTTTAAAACATAAGCTAAAATCATGGTTGTACCTTTATAGCATTACTTTATTCCTGTGGGCCAAGGGGCACAGTAGCAATAGGTGCCAGTCTGTACAACTGCAAAGGCTGTGCAAATAATACCATCGGCATTGGGGCCAAATATCAGCAGACCAGGTCAGGTGGAGCTGAGAAGAGTATATGGCCACTGAGTATATGGGACAGTTGTAGAGCATGTTATTCAAGGAATTAGACCTCCTCTGGGACAGCCTCTAGGGCACCATGTAACCTCCACTATGTCTGGAGCACAACTTTAAACTCCAGACGACAGAATTAAACCTGCACTAATCTGGAATTCTGAGCCCAGGATAAACACCAGGCCTCCTGGTGCCCTGGCCATAACACTGTCTGTTGCTCACTTGAAGGACAAAATGCCCCAACTACTCAGGAGTCCGCGGATGGATGATTGTAAGTTCAAGCCTAGCCTGGTTCACATATAGAGACCCTGTTGATCAGCAAAGTACCAAGTCAACTGCAATATAATTCACATCATTCTCACTATCTGGCTGTCAGCATCCTTGGGAGAAGACTGGATTCATTGTCCAAAACTCCAGGCATTCACTACAGCTCCTTGCAGCCTCAGACATCCTGCTTCATCACTCTAGGCCTCGTATCCATCACCTTTGAGTGAAAGAGTTAGCCAGAAGTCTGCAGCCTGAAAATAGTTATTCTTGATATTTGAGTCCAGGGCAATGTGTTACACAGCAAGGTGTTTCTTAAATTTCTCTGAATCATGTCTGTCCCCAAGGTCATCTTTGAATACAAGGACCTGTGGATTCTGGAATCCGTTGGACCCTTTGAGACTTTACACCTGAGAGCTGGTCCCTAAAATATGTGTGGAGAGGTGAAGGGGTGACAGAAGAGAAGAACTTTTACAAGAATAGGAGGATGGCCTCCTGTCCTCTGTGCTCAGAACAGGGGCCCCATACCTGCTCCCAAGCATGAGTTCCCATGGAGATGTTAGGTTTCTCTCCCCTGAGGAAAAAGGGAACAGGTTAACAAAACAAACAAACAAACAAGAAAGACTGGGAAGGTTTGCTTGGAAGCATCAAGTAGGATGACAAAGAGGAAGAAGGTAGAAGGCAGAGAGGACCAGATACAGAAGAAGGGTGTAGAGAAGGGGAGGTAGGATTTGGAAAAGAGCAAGCACCCAGTGAGGGTGGCAGGGATGTTGCAAGATGAGGACTGACGACCCCTTAGCCAGGAAGAGGCCATGATAAACTGTGTCCCTAGGGGTCAAACATGGAGCTAACATATGCTAAATACATGTTCATCACCTGTCAGTTGAGCCAAAGTTGAGAGAAGATTGAGAATTTCATTTTATAGGGTACCGGGGGAGAATTAACCAGAAAGCACATGATAGAGACACTGATTAATTTGTCCAACAACTGCTGAACACCTAGTGTGTGCCAGGTCTGACATAATATTAATTCTTTTATCCTAAGCCCAATAGCATGTGTGTACATAATGAGAACAGGTTAATGGTTATTGACTCCTTGCCTGCACTTTGTTTATTTGGGTGTTAATACAATTTCAATAAACCCTGAGAATCATTGATTCCATCACCTTTCTAAGCCTAAAGCCTCTGCATTTCTCTTGAATTGTCCACTTTACTTTCTTCAGGTACTGCTGGTGACCTGCCAAATGTGAAGCCAGAAGGAGAATAAACTCCAAGAGGCTAATGCTGGTTTTCTGAGGAGCCCAGGGCTTGTTAGATACTTGGGATCCTTGGGCCCCACAGTAGCCAGCACCATGGAGAGAAACAGTTCCTTCTTCAGCTCTATCTGGGAAACTATCCAGATCAGACATGAAAGAGGCATCTTCAACACTGTCTGCCTGGCTGTCCTCCTGGGGCTGCCCCTGGTGGTGGTTCTCACTCTCCTCTTCATCTGTTGCCATTGTTGCTGTAGCCGGCCACCCAAGAGCAGCCAACAGGCAGACCAGAGCAAGAAGAAAAAGAAAAAGAAGAAGAAGAAGAAGAAAGATGAAGATCTCTGGATCTCTGCTCAGCCCAAGCTCCTCCAGATGGAGAAGAGGCCATCACTGCTTGTCTAGTCAGCAAGGAAGCAGAGTGTCCTCCCCTCAGGGCCAAGCCAAGAGACTCCCAAGGAGCCTTCAAAGTGATTCATTCATGCCCACAGGTTACTCAACTAAGGAACAAAGTTCAGACTGAGCACCCCAATGGGTGGGAAGCATAAGGACAATTCTTACACTGCCTGGCAGCTATGTGTCCAATAACAGCATTCTCTGTTACATTCCCAACCATGCATTCCACCATCTCTGGTATACTCTATCACAAAACTACAGGAAAGATGCACACATGCATCTTAGATGGCATCCACCTTTGTATGTATCATTATGTATTACATGTGTACAACAGGTACATAGGACAGTATATCCTGTTTATCACGTGGCCATTTAATATGTACTTTGCTCAAATATCCATACGTCTTATGGGAAGA
Organism: Lophiomys imhausi; assembly: GCA_907164525.1. NCBI lineage: Eukaryota > Metazoa > Chordata > Mammalia > Rodentia > Muridae > Lophiomys > Lophiomys imhausi. Next base: position 957,256 of record CAJQZJ010033952.1, read on the forward strand.
CATGTCCAGATCTAGACACATACACACAATTAAATACCCATTCAAAGCCCTATGCACTATCTATATTCCACTCGGGTTGGAGATGGTGCTTTCTTATTCCTATACCTACATAGTATTTTACTGGAAGTACATTTGGACAGTCCAGGAACCTGGTACAGTCCCCACCCCAGTGTCTGTTGATACAGACATAGCTAGTAGTTCCTGTATGCTTCCGACTTTTTTGCTTATACCTAAAAGTTCAACATATAGCTCCGGATACATTCAAAGCTCTTCACTCGCAACTTACAAGGTCCTCATTACCACTGACAGGTATTTAATGTGGTCCAAGACCTCTCGGGGACATTACCCCATAACTACTTAGCAAGGTGCCCTTTTCTAAGCAGTAATGAACAGCTCTTGGCAGTGACTACTAGACAGCTACAGAAACCCACATATTCACTTCATTAGACTGCACTTGTGTGCCCAGGTGATGTATATACAGATAGAAAGGCTAAGGAAATACCACACATGAACAAGCTATATTCTGTGTGACTAAGGGTTTTCAGAAAGGAAACAAGATCATCCCAAGTCCAGTCTCAAAAAAACAGCACACACAACAGAAACAATCCTCTGTGTTTGCAGCAGTGCATGGTGTGTTGTGGGTGGAATGTAGAAGCCATAGTTTAAATGAAAGATAAAACTGTAAAGACATTTGTTGCTACTTACGTTGCTACTCAGGCAAATATCTTGTCCACAGTAGGTACTCATATCTGTGGATGGATTCACAATGATGTTGAGGATAAACTTGTAATACCTCACAATTCCCCCTGAGTGACCTAATCTTTTAAAACACCCCACTGGCTGCTACGAAAGATGAGGCTAGGTATTGAGACCAGGATGGCGTTGACATAATGCCCTGTGGTACCTGAGGACATGCCATGTTCTCAGTGGACGGGAGTCTTTCCTCCCCTTGCTAAAGATTATATTGTGACCATGTTACAAAGGCAGAGAAGTCCCAGATTGGAAGTGGATCATACTCATAACAGCTCATTTGCACATCTACTGGGGAGCTCTTTAACTATTTGGAGACCATTGTAGATGGTGGCAAATCACTGTCTAATTAATGACATAGCCAAATTATGACATTATAGTAGCAAGAAAAAAAATCCCCAAATTTGATGAGACTGTATGAGTGAAACACTGTGCTCTCCTGGCTCACTTGGGCTACCTGGCACTCGGGGTTCTTCTCCCTCTGTGCTCCAAGCCCTTGGAGGGTAGTTATCTAGTGGTGGGTCTTACACCTGGGTCTTCTAACAGATAGGACAATCATATTCACTCTCTCATTCTACTTAAGCTCAATGTCACTGGGCACTCAGGCCTTCTACCCACAGGCCTCTTTGACCAAAGCAACACTTCCTGAGTCTTTGTGCCCTTATCATGTGGGGATCTTGTTGATTACCTGACTGTCCTCCACGTGTCACAGAATGGTCGGTCTTCTCCCTGTACCACATGCTCTTCTCTACCAGTTACTACCCACCAGGTGCCCTTCCCTCCTCTAATTCTCCATTGCCCTAAGACAGAAAACTTGGGGTAGAGGTGGAGCCGGACAGCAGAGATGGGATGTCAGATATGGTCTTCAAGGATAGATCACTAGGATCAGGAACCATACAAATTACATGGTTTCCGTGACAACTGGCTGTCAGTTTGAATTAAGACAGCAGTTGGTTGTCACTGACTGCCATAACAAGCCCTCTGTCTCCAGGCACAGTGTACCTACTGCTTTCTGATCAAATAGACTTGAACCAGTACCTGTCACAAAACACTCAAAGTCAATTCTCAGTTGCTTCTATATACTGGAATCCAGGAGTCCCAACCCTGATTGGATCATCCCTTCCTGCCACAATCTCTCTGATACCATTTATAGAGAGCCTAGGATGGTGCAGGACCCATGATATTAGTGGTTGATGAGGCTCAGCAGAAGTCCTAAGTTGTGCTTGGTGTCCAGTCTCTCTGTTTACTCTTTTATTTTTAATTTCTTCAAGTTATATCTCAATCACAATCCCCTCCCTACTCCCCCTCTGGTCCCACCTCGCACCCTCTTTCCCCCTTTACACCCCCCCATCCACTTCCTTTCTTTTAATTTTAAGGTATATCTTCCCCCCCAACAGCTCCCCCTTTCAGACCAACAAATGGCTCTTTCTCTTATAACCTGTTCACTCTTTTCCAATTCTTCTCTTACTGCTTCTTCTCCCTGCATCATGACAGTTTATTCCTTTGTGACTCTCCACTTTTTTTTCCCTCGGTCTATCCCAGAGTTGCCACAGATACAGTGAAGGAGTAGAGTAGGGTACTCAGGACCTGTGCCCACCTGACCCATCTGGGGAGGTTTAAGTTAATGGAGAACTTAATAGGCTTCAGGGGACTGCATCAGGGGACTGCATCAGGGGACTGCTTCAGGGGACTGCATCAGGGGACTGCATCAGGGGACTGCAAGAATGGCTCAGCATTTAAGAGTACTTGTTGCTTTTCTAGAAGAGCCAGGTACCAGGCATGAATGTATACATGGAGGCAAAACACTCGTATACATAAAATAAATCTCTTAAAATTTTTAAAAAGAAGATTAATAAAGAAAGGACCTTATAAACTGGTTTGGGTTTGGGGGAGTGGGGTCCCTCCATGCTGAACTTCTGCTCTACTTTGGTCACACTCAGATACAGTCAGAGGGGTCTTTATCCATTGTTCAATGGACTTTTTTTTTGATTTCTTCAGAGGAGAAAAAAGAACAGAAAAATGTAAAGAAACGGCAGTCACTTTTTCAAGAAGAATATATAAATGATCAAACTTGTACAGTATTTGTCAATGTTTTTTCTGTAAAATTCAAATACATATAAAAGCTTATTTAAATAAATATTTTGAAAATGAAATCCTCCTTGCATGTCAGAGTGAGTCACTCACTGTCTTGTCACTGAGATTTTTTTATGTTTATTTATTACTTCAGGTTACATCTCCATTCTCTTTCCCCCCTCCCAGTCCCACCCTCCCACCCCATCCCTTCCAACCCACTCCTCCAGAGTGGAGTGTCCCTACATAACAGTCCCCCGCCCCAGTTCAGCAGTCATATAAGGGCCAAGAGCCTCCTCATACACTGGGGGCCTACAAGGCAGCACCACTAGGGCAAAGTGTCTCATTGACAGGTAACAAAATCTAAGTTTCTGTTCCCTTTGGTGCATTGATTGTAGCATAGTTATCATGTACTATATGGATAAAATCCGATTATAAGTGAATAGATGCCATGTGCATCCTTCTGACCCTGGGTTAGCTCACTCAGGATGAGTTTCTCTAGTTCCATCCATTTGGCTGCAAATTGCATGATTTTGGTTTCTGATGGCTGAGTAGTATTCCATTGTGTAGATGTACCACAGTTTGTTTTTTTTTGTTGTTGTTTTGTTTTTTTGTTTTTTGTTTTTTTAGCCATTCCTTGGTTGAGGGACATCTGGGTTGTTTCCAGTTTCTAGCTATTACAAATAAGGCTGCTATGAACATAGATGAGGAAGCATCCTTGTGCTTTGGTGAGAAATCTTTTGGATGTAAACCCAGAAGTGGAATGGCTGGGTCTTGAGGTAGAGCTATTTCAAGTTTTTCAAGATATCTCCAGACTGATTTCCATACTGGTTGCACAAGCCTGCATTCCCACCAGCAATGGAGTAGGGTACCCCTTTCTCCACACCCATGCCAGCATGTGCTGTCATTTGAGTTTTTGATCTTAGCCATTCTGACAGGTGTGAGATGGAATCTCAGAGTCATCTTGAGTTGCATTTCTCTGATGATTAAGGATGCTGAGCATTTCTTCAAGTGTCTCTCAGCCATTAGGGATTCCTTCCTCCTTTGAGGATTCTCTATTTAGCTCTGTCCCCCATTTTTTGATTGGATTATTTGGTTTCTTGGCATTTAATTTCTTGAGTTCTTTGTAAAGTTTGGTTATTAGCCCTCTGTCAATGTGGGGTTGGTGAAGATCTTTTCCCAATCTGTATGTGGCATCTCTTCCTTCCACGCAAAGAAGGCAACCTTCAAGGCTGAACTACACAGTGACGGTGACAGAAAAACATACAATTATTCGCTGGTGACACTTAGAAAACACTTCTCCAGAGAAGTCAACCAGTGTCTTTTTATATGGGAAAGGAAAGAAATGCTAAAAAAAAAAATTTTTTTTAATGGACTTTTGGGTTAATCTGGTGTTATGAACAGAGGACCAAAGACCCCTGAAGCAGCTGTTAGGAACACAGATATGCATTTCTAGGTGCATGTGTTTACATAAGCACATACACTTTTTTTCTAAGTCAACCGCAATTTTTCACTAGTTAGGGCATGAATGATTGAGATGCTCTTCATTCCTTTCTCAACAGTTCTTGGTTTCTCATTAAAGTAGATGCCACCTAGAGTGCTGAGCAACAGAAGCAAGATGGTGGAAACTTTCTCTCCGGCACTGCCCAATCTGGTACTATTAGCCACATGTGGCTTAGTTCATTAAAATGAAATGAAATTAAAAGTCCAGAGCTCAATTATGCCAGCCATATTTCAAGCACTCAATAGCTACCCTGTGGCTAGGAACACCACCCCAAATGGCATAGGCTATCATCTTGTGGGAAGAATAGTTAAGTTGGTCCAATGCCGGTGAACAGCTGTGTTGTTTTAATGGCGGCTTGTGAAGGAAGACCCACAATGCAGCTGCTCATTTTGCTGTTTTGACCAAGGCAGGCTATTTCACAGTTTCAGTTGATTCCTGAAACCCTTCCCTATCACCACACACCCCATGACAACCAGGGAGCAGAATCTTCATCCAGCCTGCTATTCGTTCCTCCAGGATATTGCAATACTTTCCAAGGCAGAGGAGGGGCTGCCCAGAGGGTCATGTCTTACCTCCCAGGTACCTCATAGGCTCCTCACTTCCTACAGGCCCCTCAGCTCCACCCACACTCTGGGTGTGAAGACAGACTTGCACAATCCAACCGTCCATTAGTGCTCTCAACTCACTGGAGTACTCTGCTGGCTGCTTACTCTTTGGCCTTAGGATTATTCTTGAATTCAAAGTCACAGGCATACAAGACTGAATAACAACAACAAAAAAAAAAAACCCTTCGAACAACTTAATGTACCTTAACAACTTAACGTTAATATCATAGGTTCAACTTATTGAAGTGTTTTCAGATTCCCATGGAGACAAATATCACTATTCAGCAATGACAGTGCGTGCACATGAAAATATTTTAGCTTTTACTATGTGCCAAGTCTACTGAGATCCATACCAGAGAGTTTGTCCTGAGAGATGATAAGCTGCCTAAAGGAACAGACCACTACAAGATACTACGCTTGTTGCTTTCTCAGAGGAACACACACACACACACACACACACACACACACACACACACACACACACACAC
>CAJQZJ010033952.1:962682-1003200 GCA_907164525.1 Lophiomys imhausi
CACACACACACACACACACACACACACACACACACACACACACACACCAAGGCATGTCAGACTAACAAGGAGTTGCACTGGGGTGAGCTGAGAAATAGGGCCACTATTAGCAGAACAGACAAGAGTCCCTGAGCTCTATGGGCTAGGAAGGTCCAGGTCCTGATGCCTGCTTCAGCTCTCACCAGTCATGTAAGGTGTACCCCTGATGTTACCTCCCTATGAAGACTCATCTTCAAAAATTAAACAGAAAAACGCACATAAAACATTTATCACTGGGCGTCGCTTAGGAAAAGGGTTCCATGTAAGTGTGATTAATGAAGGAAAATCATTGTTTGTGTTCTAGAAATCAAAGGAGAAACTTCCAGAGGAGACCATCAAATTACCCATAGTCAGGTGAGCTCCTTGAATTTCACTATTCTTTCTCTTTTTTCAGTTCAGGAGCTGTCATAATCCTGTTGACTATTCATAGAAAACCAGTCTTAGAACATTTATATACTTAGAAATATTTACATATTGATGAAAAAGAGTCAAAAGTTCTCAATGATGTTGTAAAGCCTTAAGATCAAAATGGACGACCTTACCACTCCAGAGGACAAGTCCATGATCACATTTGATTCCTACTTCCCAAGTAAAGAAACCGAGTCCCCAAGAAAAGAAGCCCAGCATGCAGGCGTGGGGTGAAGACCAGGGTCTTCTTCCAGGAGCGTTACAGGGATGGTCAGAAGTCTGTAAGTATCCAAATGTCCTCTTCATGTGTTCCACAGCAAACTCCACTTCCTTGGCCTCCTCTAATTAAACATAATTCTTTTTACTCACCAAAACAAAGAACTGCATTTGTTTGTTTTTATTTAAATTTACAATAATGGGCCGGAGAGATGGCTCAGTGGTTAAGAGCACTTGCTGTTCTCGCAGAGGACCCAGATTAGGTTCCTAGTCCCACATGGCAGTTCATGACTATCTGTAATTCCTGCTCTAGGGACTTACATTCTCTTCTGACCTCTATGGGCACCAGGCTTATACAAAGACAAAACACTTTTATTTTATGTGCACATAAAATAAAAAATAAATAATAACTTTTTTAAAATTAAAAAGCTGGCAAGCCAAATGCACAAATAACTAAAATTTACAGATTTCAGAACTATTCTTTGCTGTCTTTGCCCTTATAATTACGGAGAAATTCATCTACTTCTATTATGAGCTAACCTGGGAACCTTACGAATTAATGAGACATTGGAAGTGGAACTCAAAGCATCCACAACAACAATCCACACAAAGGGGGGGAATTCAGTTTGGAAATACCCTGGGAACTTTCAACCCACCCCCTTCCAGGGGGTGCCTGCTTACCTGTTGTGTTAATCCAGGAAAAACACTGTCTGAGAAACCACTAAATGCAGGCTGGATGCTGATTAGACCCCATTAGCCAATTCTCCTGACAGTATTATCCAAGAAGGACAAAACTGGGGACCCCTCCAGCCCTTCCCTTTGTGGAGCGGCTTCACATGTACTGAGAGGCACCTGATAAGACAACACTACCATCTACTGGCACAAATGGGCATAGCAGGCCTCTTGCCCCTGGCTGCAGGCTCCATCCGTATTGATTGGCTCCCACTGACACCAACTCTATTGATTCTCCCCATGACTCTGGTGAAAGGCTTAAAGTAGTGAACGGGTGTAGGGTTGGTTTTTTTTTTTTTTTCTTTAAGTGGGGGATCTTTTCTAGTAACTAATTCTCACCAGTAGCTTTTCACCGTCTTTTCTTTTAGTTCTTTGCATACCTTCTTGTCTGCACACTCTCACTCTGCACAGCTGAAAACCTCTGCAGCGCGCGTGTGTGTGTGTGTGTGTGTGTGTGTGTGTGTGTGTCTGTCTGTCTGTCTGTCTGTCTGTCTGTCTCTGTTCCTCATCTCTTTCTCTGCTTTCCTCTCTCTCTCTCTCTCTCTCTCTCTCTCTCTCTCTCCTGCAGTATTTTTTAGCTTTTGTAATCCTTGAATCCCTGATAATTGCAAGTTTTTAAAGAGAGAGAGAGAGAGGGAGAGAGAGAGAGAGAGAGAGAGAGAGAGTTCAAACTCACTTGACGAACATAAATGCCAACCCATTTCCAGAGGAAGCAGCCATGACGCACAAACATCTCCAAGCTCCGTGGTTCACCGGCTGGCCTTTGAAGCCAGTCCTTAAATCCTGCTTACTCTACAGATCCCTTCCTGACCCAGACTAAGGGAATCATTTCCTCTTGCCTGAACTATGGCAGCACCTGCGAGCTGGTCTGTTGAGCCTCCGCCCTTTCCCTATACCACTCCCCTTGCGGGTGGGTAAGGGGCTCAGAGAACCGTCACATAGAAGGAAAGAATTCTGATGTTCTGCTTTACAGTGGAAAGTCGATGACTGACAAGAATTAACTGTATATTTCAAAGTAACTAGTAGAGAGGATTTTCGCACATTCTCAACACTAAGATATGGTAAGTGTCTGAAGTGATGGATATGCCCTGATCTGATCACTTCACATTGTACGTGGGTATTGAAATGTCACACCATTTACCTCATCAGTACCTGTGAATTAAAAAGAACATGAGGAAGTGGGGAGCTGTTGGGGAGAAAAAGATACAACTTAAACTTTTTTAAAAAGGAAGCAGATAGGGGGGGTGAGGGGAAAGGGGGGGGGGGGGGGGGAAATGGAGGTGGGAGTAGGGAGGGGATTGTGATTGAGATGTAACTTGAAGAAATAAGAAATAAATTAATTTTTTAAAAAAAGATCATGAGACTGGGAGATAGCACCATGGATGGAGTGATTGCTGCTCAGGTGTGAGGTCTTGAGGTGAATACTGGTTGGGTGTGGCAGCCCACCTGAAGTAAATCCTAACCCTCAGCAGGCAGAACAAGCTGGCTGGCTAGACTGACCAGTCCTGATTTCTGGGTTCAGAAAGAGAGCGTGTCTCAGTAAATAAAGTACAAAGTAGCAAAGGGAGACACAGGGGAAACCTCTGGCCTCCACACATTCATGTCCACATATGTTCACAAACCCACACACACACACACACAAATTTCCAAGTAGTTTTCAAAAACCCCATTGTGTTGCCCTCTCCAACCTGTCACCAAACTAATATTTCCAAAATACAAGCCTACCATGTCACTGCAAGGTTTCAAAACCTCTGAGAGCACTCCACTGTCCAAACGTTTACATGGGAACAGTGGCTCTCACCCCTCGACCCAGGTTAGAGTCCCCTGGGGAACTTTGAAAAGCTTAGGTGCATACAACTCACTTGAGACCCACTGAGGTGAGCTCTCTGGAGGGGCAGTGAGCAAAAGGGGACACACACACACACACAACGTCGAAGTGCACGCTGGCTCTGACTAGCAATGTGAACTGACAACCAGCGCAGTGTTGCAGCAATGAATCCCTGCCTGTCCTTCCCATTGGCTCCTTGAGATCCTTACCCACTGAGAAGCCATTTTACCTCCACTGTGCGCATCCTGACTCTCCCAGGTGTTTCAGTCTGTCTTCTTAGACCTGAGGCCATCACTACAGCCCCCTAAACCCTTCTTTGGTAATTTTGTTGGAATTACACATACATACACACACCCCACAGTGCCACCCACACCCCTAGTAACTCGCTTTTTCCTTAAGCCACCACCATCCTCCTGGTTTGTTTCCATTCTGTCTTCTCATAGTTCTAAGGGTCGATCAGGGGCAGCAGTTTGCCTGCTCGTCTCTACGCTGTGCATGCGCAGAGTAGACAACACTCTGGAAACCTTATCAAAGTTTGTGGGACGAATGTCCTGGCCCATACTCCGCTCCGGGCTTCTAGTGTATCCCCACTTCTAAAGCCCCTTTTCATTTTCGGTCACCCTGGACCACAGGATGTCTTCCTTTAAGCTTCAAAACTTTGAGGATCCATAACCTGGCTCTAAGAAAAGTGTTTCAATCTCTCTGAAAAGGAGATCTACCCAGAAACCCATTTCATAGGCCCATATTCAGTTACTGGAATGAACTACTGGGCTGGCCATGAGAAAGCAAGGGGCGGCATGGAGGGAGGTAGGGGGCTGGGATGCTTTGAAAATTAACTTCCCAGACATCCTTTCCTGCTCACAGTAGAATCACTGAAGGCCAGCTGAAGATTTCTCCATAGCAACAAAGGGCCTATATGCAAAAGGATGCTAAACAGCCCCTGTCTCCCATACAAGTCACTTCAGTGGCCTGAAGTGGAGAAACCCTGGGGTCAATGAATCTGGGATGGACATGGTGTTATTTGGTGTCCCATCAAAGCTTCCTCAAGAACTATGGGTGGCTTTCACAGAAGAACTACATAGAGGCTACCAATTCCAGCAGTAGTTTTAATGAGTTATAACATCGGAGGAGGGAGCCCACCAACCTATGTCTGTGATAGTTTGAATAAGAAAGCCCAGCCTCCCCGTAGGCTCATACATTTGAATGCTTGGTCATCAGAGAGTGGTACTACTTGAAAAGGATTAGGAAGTTTGGCCTTGTTGGAGTAAGTGTGTCACTGGGGGTGGGCTTTAAGGTTTCAAAGCCCAAGCCAGGCCCAGTGGCTCTCTCTTCCTGCTGCCTGTGGATATAGATGCAGAACTCTCTGCTACCTCTCTGGTACCATGTCTGCCTGTATGCCCCCATGCTTTCCACTGTGATGATAATGGACTAAACCTCTGAAACTGTAAGCCAGGCCCAATTAAATGCTTCTCTTTTTTTTTTTTAAATAAGAGTTGCTGTGGTCATGGTGTCATCTCTTCCCAGCAATAGAACATTGAGTAGACCATGTCTTAACAAGCACACTTAAGAAGACTGCTGAAAGTTGAGGGTGTTTTTACTATCAATCACCTCTGGCTCTGTCCAATGCAGGGAATTGAATCCACTTTGGCAAGGAAGCAGTTTCTTACTAAAAGGTTTGAACCAACCATGATGAGCCCCAAGACTCTTGTTCGTAGAGATGAGGCCTGTTTGTGTGAACAAGCACAGAACACTGCAGAAGGGACTCTGAGGAGGGAACATGGGCCTGGGAGGAGCTACAGAGGGGCCCAAGACAGGGGAGGAAGTTACCTAGAGCCTAAACCCCAACCAAAATGCGTTAAGACTCAACGAATCTGTCTCTGAAAGTATCTCCCCTCCAGGGAAGTCTTCGAAGTCCTCACCTCCATCACCACCACCACCTCTGTGACTCCCCTCAGCAGCAATCACTTCTTGAAGTTATACACTGACGTGTTTTTTTTTATTGTCAGGCTCCAACACTAGGGATGATTTGTTATTTACTGTCAATCTCCACCGCTGGGGTAGAAGCATAATTTGTTTATTGTCAGCCTTTGCCTAGAATATGTAGAGCACAGTATGTGAGTGAAAGCTTTGTTTATTCGGATAGGCTCAGCACTTAGAACAGAACCTGGTACATGTGAGAGTCAAGCAGTAAGTGTCAAGTGAATGACAGCGTATGAGCTCCAGCAGCAGGACTGTGTGACTAGTTCATCTGTTTCCCCCGCAGGCCACCACTTACTGGGGTCTTGACTCAGTGAACGATGGGCATGCACCTTTTTTGATGATTAGCCCCAGTGTTGAGTGAGCTCCATTTAGCCGGCTCATTATTGGATCTAGCTGTTGCTGTGACCTTGCTAGATGTTATTGGCTGGTTACCGGTGGGGATACTGAAAACTTGAAAGGTTGACAAACGTGATTTCTGGTGTATGGCTTGGCATTGACCAGAGGTTAAACCTGAGAAAGCTAAGCAACACCCTGGTCAACAATATAGACCAGAGGGGGAAATCAGCTTCCAGAACACTAGCCTTCCTTCCTATTCACATGCTTCTGCTACATTCCAAAGAGCATTGTTTTCCATCACACAGGTAAGGGACCGCAGCCCACCAAATTCCATTATAATGCTCAAATTGTTCCTTCTCTTGTACTTAAGTTAAATTTAGAATTCAAGTGCACTTAAGTGGAGAAAATAACAGAAGGCAATTTTTAAAAATCAAATGGTTTATTTTGGTTTTCTTGAATTGGAATTTAAGTTACTTCAATGGTCACTGACTTGGCTACAGAAAACCTTCCAAAATGATACGAAACACTCAAGAAGGATGATATGAGGATGCTTCCAGTGTGGGGAGCAGGGAAGGAGGGAGGCTGAGGGCTGACAGGCCTGAGGGGCATTTAAGGAAGACTAAGGGTGCCAGTTATTTAGAGAGACCGATTATTTAAAGTTGAAATGACTGCAAATTTATTTACAATATATGCAGATCTATGAAAGAGATTATGCAAATGTTTGGAAAGGGGGAGGTTAAAAAAGCAATAAAATGGGAACTTTGATCTCCAGCATGCTAGAGACTAGTCAGAACTTAACTAAATATGAATGTACTGTGGTCCCTTTGTATTCTCTTTGTTCTTCATCACACAAGAAATTTAAAAGGAATAAGATTTATACTTTTCCCTCAAAAATCAGGGCATCCAGGAGACAATACGTAGTAGGTTACCTCAGCTCTGATCCCTGGAGGATCAGTACCTAACTTTGTTTTTCTTCTATAAAGATCTCTATTACCAGATGCATATAAAGATATCCACCAATTTCTAAAGATTTCCAATTGGTGATCTACTGGATGATTTTTTTTTTCATCATAATCCAATACATCTGTCATTAAAAATGGGCTGAAAAACTTTGTGGTTCCAACACTGTGTCCCATCCATATGTTCAATTACAATATTGTTGACTTTCGGGGCCCTCAGTAGAGACTGGCAAACAAGCAGGTGACATGGAAGGAATGTCTAACAGTTGACGTGAGATGACATCATTAGCGCTGGGGTATCCAGCAATCTAAGAAGTTAAAGGCTACAAGGATCCCTCAAACTTCAGCTCCCCAGTCACCACCACCCACCCCACCGCAAGCTTGTCTCTTCTCCTGTGGAGACAGCTCAGATAGGCCTTCAGAGAAGTCTTGCCCTTCCTCCTACAGACCGCTTCTTTCTGCCAGAGAAACGGTCTCTGCTGTAACCAAAGGGGCGGATTTTCAGCTCCACATAAGGAATGGAGAACTCATGTCCTTTCCATGGCTCCCAGTTCACTCCCTGCAAAACAAACAAACAAACATCAAGAAAAAGGATCTCAGAAAAGAGTAAGATGGTTTGTGGTAGAGGGGGGTGCTAGAGGATAAAACCACTCCCTCTCTGATGAAGGAGGAGAAGGAAGAGCAGGTTTGGGTAGTAACAGGTTATGAGGCTAGGTAGCAGGGCCAGATCATGTGCCCTCTCCTGGAATTTGACAAGCTGAGAGGACAGAGAAAGAGGGGTCCATGGTGGGAAGATGGAGTGTGAGCCCTAGATGTGAGGGAGGCCAGAGCACAAGGATGACAAGGCAGAGATCAACAAATCAGCTCTTGCCTCATTCTGTTCTTTTCTAAAAAATAAAGAGGAAAAAATAGACATATTAATTAGCCAATTGTGTAAAATCATTTTCAATTTAGACTGTTTAGATATTAGCACTGGGGTAACAAATGGCCCGCTGAAAACTAAATTTCATTTTATGTCTTTTGACTGGTGAGCACAATAATATTTAATTCACTTAATAACCTTGCAACCTGGCCAATAAAGAGCCCAAGTGACCAATTTTATGTATTTTAATTTGTGAGGTAAATAATAAACAAGAAGCTAAATGCCTTGCAGACCGAGAAAAGCACATTAACCAGATGAATGTCTTTCATTAGCAAATGCAGGAATATTTTAGGGCATGCTGGCTGCTCCTTTCAAATATTTGATCTTTGGTCATGGGCTTCCCTGGTTGACCCATATGCTGTCACCCTGATTCATTGGGCCAACCCTCCTCATTGCCCTGGGGGCAAATTTCTTCTTCCTTTTTCAAAAAGCCACATAAGGATTGGGAGTCCAGGCTGCCTGGTAATAAAAATGTATCTAGACTTGAGAAGTGCCAATATTTACAGTAATATTGGTACATGTGAGTTCTAAGGAGAGGTGGCTTCATGAAGGCCAGGATCAGGACCTAGGATTGGAAATTAGAGACCCAAGACATGTTTGCAGAGGACAGGAGATTGATGGAGAGTAGGAGAAACGTGCAGTTTTCAAGAAGCCATGAGGGATTGGCAGATGTCCTGTAGCTGGCAAAGAGTCCCAATGATATACAAGGGTCATGGAGGTCCCAGAAAGTACTATCAAGAAAGTTTGCACAAGAGGAGTTCTCGCATACACACAGCTCTGAACACAGTCCTGACAGAAGGACAAGAGCATGCTCAGAGCAGACTGTTGCAACTTGGATTAAAGTGGAGCCAGGGATGTCTCTGACCTAAAGTAGAACCTGTTTGCCTAATGATCAAGAGACTGAGAGAAACAGCTCTGGTATAATGAGAAGACAACTGGGAAAGACAAGGAAATGTCTGATTTTGGACTTAATGTTTGTGTTCTCACCTAAATCTGCATATTGAAGTTTTAATGGCCCATTGGGTAGTGTTCAGGAGCAGCTCCCTGGGGGGTCATTTTAGATTCTCCCACGATAGAAGAGGAAGTCAGAATGTCTCTCTCTGTGTCATATGAGAATAAAGCTAGAGTGTGTCAGTCTGCATGCCAAGAAGAAAGACTCCACCAAGAGTGAATCTGCTTGCACTCTGATCTTGGATTAGACACCCTCTAGAACTGTGAGATACGCATGTCTGTTTTTAAACCACCTAACCTGTGGTAGTTTGTTAAAGCAATCTGATCTAAAGCAGGGTCTTTTGTGAATTAGTAAGGCGTACTAATATTGTATTATATAGGTGCGGTGGTGCACACCGGTAACCCCGGCCCTTAGGAGGCTAAGACAGGATGATTCAGAGTCCAAGGCCAGTGGAGGTTAGAGAGGGTCTGTGTAAACACATGGACAACAGCAAAAATTTAGCCAGATGTAGTGACAGATGCCTATAATCCCAGAATTTAAAAGTAGAGGAAGGAGGATCATGGGTTATGGTCATCCTCAACTACAAGGCAAGTGTGAGATCAGGCTGGGTACATGAAACTCAAACCTGTCACAAAAATATGGCAACAGAAACTTAAAAATGAAGTGCAATGACATGTGGTTCACATGGTGGGTCTTTATATATCAGTGACAACAAATCACTCACCTGCAGCTGAAAAAGTGTGTGGTAGTACAATGCACACCATGGTCTGGGGACACCTTGAAGCCTGAGTCATAGCCTGCAACCCTCACTGGAAACTTCCGAGAGAGGGAGGAACTACCACACTAACCTGCATGGTGTCGCTTTGAGATAGAGATGGACAGATGTTGTGATAGAAAAGATGTTCACTTGCACTTACCTCACTATGCTTGGTCTCCCCATATTTGCCATTAGGGTTGGCCAAATGGCAGTTCTTATACCACCAGCCACCATGATGCGTCAGCGCACAGTTGCTGAGGGCAATGTCATTGTCTCTGTCAAAAGTTGTGAACTTCCATCCATTGTGGTAAGTAAGAGCATCACCTGCAAGACAGATAAGAAGGGAGTCAAGAGCCATCAGGAAAGAGGCTGCAGCAGGAAATATCTAGGACTAAAACACCATGGATCCAGTTGTATGTCACAGGTAGTCACAACTCTCTTAGAATGCCCAACTAATGTGAGAACACAATGTAGATGAACAGGTTGTCTTTGTAGGCCTGCCACTCAAACAGCAGGCCTGTTTCTCCAACAACCTCAACAGCATTTTCACTTGGAAGTTCTACCATCACATCAAATGTGGCTCTCCATACTTCTGCATTTGCCATGGCAACCATTCTCCCTGATGCTCTGACCCAAAACTCATGCAGGTTGCTTGATAAGCCGCTCATACCCTTGATGAGCTCTACTTTCTCAAATCACTCTCCCCATCTCTACACAGCTGCCAGCCAGGCCTCTTTTCATCTTTAATGACTTTCCCTCTCACTCTCCATCTCCCAGACCCTGTGAAAATACCCATTTCACCATCTCAAGCACAGCATCCCTCAACCACGGAAAAAATGATTCACCCTACTTGTCACTGGGCTGCCTCCTGTGCACAACCTCCAATCCCGTTGTCTCTATTAGCATAATGAACAGGCCTATTTGTCCTCTGCCCTTCATTGGTCAAACCCTAGCCTTCCTTACAGCCTAGCTCAACTCTACTACTGAAAAAGATTCTCCTCATGGATCCTTCTCCTCCACCCAACACACACACACACACACACACACACACACACACACACACACACACGTACACGTACATGCACACACGTGAACTTACAGAGCTCCTCTGGGGATGTACAATTTAATGCTTCATTACATGCTGTCTGGGAACTGCTTTAATTACTTCACTGTACTACACCTTATTTTCCTACCACATTTGTCATCCACTTATAAGTTTACTTTCTTTTTCAGCTCACAAAAGGCAGTAAGAGTCCATATCAATCACAGGCTTAATCAAGTTGTCCTCCTGCAACAATGACGCTCACATTTACATCTAATTGCTGTGACTCTTGAAGGCCTGCAAGGTGAGCAGGGCTCTTCTGGATACCAGGAAATAAAGTTTTGGGGATCCACCTATAGCAGCCTAAGGTCCCAGACTCCACATCTGAGAGTGCCAAGACTCAACTGTTGGTACTAAGACTTTAAAAGGGCAATTCCTTCTGAAACACAGATTCACCAATGACATTACCTTAGAACCTCCTAAAAATGTAAATCCTCAGGCTCACCCCAAGCACACAGAACTGGAAATGGCACACAGGTCAGAAGCATCTGTGCTTCAACAGCCCAACAGCACAGCTGTCCCTTCATCCACATAACAATTCAGGGGACAAACACTTAGCCTGCAATGGGTGAGGCCCATGCTGGGCTCTGGGGATAAGCAGAGGAGGCTCTTGTTCTTGAAAACTGTTGGGGTGAGTTAGAGTAGACTTGGAAATAGTTGGTGGGAGTTGAAGACTTGGGCACAGAGGTAATGAACACTTAGGAAGGTCAAGGCTCCCAGCTCAATCTCCAGCATCCCTTGTCCCTCTAAAAAGTTGATAGCCCCTTGTGCAAAGGGAAGGTCCCAATTAGTCTCTCCAAGTCTATAAACTGAACAGTGGTCACTTCTTGCCTCACCCAGCAAAGACAGGGGAGTAAGAACAAGGCTGGAGGCCTGGCCTCTGGCATCAAGATGGCCGTGCCTCCATGAGTTTCTTCCAGTCAAAGAAAAAGCCAGGCTGTCACTTTTTGTGTACATTTTCTCTCCTTCCAGATGTCCCGGAAACAGCTAACTACAGCTTGAAAGAACACACAGTGGCTCACCTAATAACATTCTTTTAATAAGCACAGCTTTCCTAGCTTGACTTCCCAAAGCTTATTTCCCAAGAATCCAGACAAATGCTTTCTCAAAGATATCTTCAGTTATCTAACCTTGGACCCTAATGAGAAAAAGGAAGTGAGCTCTGGTCTGTGTAGGACTTTTTATTATTGCTATTAGTTCTGCATATGGATTTTCTTTTTTTTAATAATTTATTTTTTATTTCTTCAAGTTACATCTCAATCACAATGCATATGGATTTTCTACCTTCAAGAAACTGAAGCCACCCTATTATTTAGAATGTAGAAAATGAGCCTGCTTATGAATCAGGGAATAATTGGCCCCAGCTGAGGTAGTATTCTGATTCAATAAGTTTACCTTCGGTAAGTAAAACAAAGTTAATCTAGGTATGATGGACACTCCTTAACCTCAGAATTCTGGAAGCTAAGGCATGAGGATTACAAGTTTGAGGTCAGACTGGACTAAATACTGACTGAAAAATAGAGAATTAAAAATTAGTTAAGCCAATGACGCCTAGACCCTCTCATATTAGCGTGAGGAGAAATTGCTGATAAGTCCTATCCTGTGGACCCTATGCTGCTGACTTTGGTGGAAAGTGGTTCTTCTCAGGTGTGGGTGGAAGGGTGATAGGAGACTCAGGTCTAAACCAAAACTCAAGGTGTGGCCATTGATCTGGCCACTGCTTGTCTCATCAAAATGTCACTCTGAGACCCACTCTCCTCCAGTACTTTTGTGCAGGAAGAATGACTCTTCAGCTACCACCTAAGACCTAAGACCAGCAGGAGCCATAAGCATCACCCCCAGTGAGTCACATTCAGACTCATTTTTTTCCCAAAATATAGAAAAGAAATCTGGCTTTGGGTTAAAACAACTCTGTATGGATGTTATCACTCCTTGACCACTAACTGCTGTTAGAGATTCCCCCATCACATCCCTTGAGCACCCAGATTGACTGAGTCCCACATGAGAAGGACATGAAAAAACAATGGAAACTGTAAGCCAGCGTCTATGTCTGCATTGCGTTCTCTACCTAAATGAACATCTCAATGGTAGACCTCATAAGAAAGCCTATAAGACTCAGAATCAAAAACTGAGTTAACATTCTGTGGCCTTCCTGAGATTTCCTTTATAATGATAATAATAATAAACCTACAGACATGACTTCAGTGGCAATCAGAATCTATGGGCCCAGAAAGACAGTCTGAGGTGGGGACAACCCTGAAGCCTCACTTTTCCACAAGGCTGTTTATCTCCGTCTTAATAAAAGCACTAATGAAGCTAGACTCGGGGATATGTAGCACACACAGTGGTAGCGAGACCTTCACCTTCCATTTGAATGCCTGTCCTCTACACTGTGCCAGAAGCTTCCTAGATTTGAAAACTCTCATCTGAGCCAAGAAGCACATACAAGGAAAGCTAAAATGCCACTGACCCCACAGTTGTAATGCAGAACATAAAGGTAGGAGTAATGGCACACACAGGAAAACTATATGGCTGCCTAAATGCTATGTGATTTGAGAGTCTCCCAAGGCTTCCTATTAAAAAAGACATCCTCCACTGACTGGTCCTATTGGCCTGAACAACCTTAGAATGGGAATTATCCCCTAGTCACAGTTAAAATGCAAATAAGGTACCTGGGAGGAGAATCACATTAATTTAAGAATATGTTGACTCCCTTTCCCATTAGCATCAGCTCATTTGCTGGATTATGTTAACTAGGCTCAGAAAAGGATAAGTTTAACGGTCCAAGAAAGGAAAGGGAAAGAAAGGAACAAACTGGAAAGATGGATCTGAATGAAGTCTCAACCAAGAAGCCAGGGAGGGTGTCAGGTCTAGGGGAGACAAGAAGGCTCAGGAGCCAAAGAGAAGCATCTGACTTCAGAACTTGTCCAGGAAGATCTCAGGAATGAGGTGTGTAAAAAAAAGGCTAAGTCTAACTGAAAGAATGAAAGATAAGCAGATAGACTGCAGGTAGACTAAGATCAGAGCAGGAGGAGGCCCGAGTCAGGAACAGAAGGCTGAACTATAAGTCTTCCATTATTCTAAATGGTGGGAGAGACTGGAAAAAGCCATTGGGAATGCAATCCGACATTATTTAGAGATGAGGTAGGAGTTATGTAATGGGCTCAATCCTCTAAAACAGGGAATTTAAGGTTAGTATTAAATTATTATGATCACTCTGTATGATAGTATATTCCTTAATCTCAGCACTCAAGGGGCAGAGGCAGGAAGATCTGCTAGCCTGGGTACATAATAAGAGCCTGCATTAAAAAATAATTAGGATCATTTAAATTATCCTGTAACTAGCCTGATAATCACATGAACAAAAGTCCATTTGTGTTTCCCAGTTGTATCCAAGCTGCCTTTCCTCCTTGAATTAAAAACAAACAAACAAAACAGAAAAATCCTCACTGACTGGCCTTGTTGGCCTGAGCAACTTTAGAACAGGAATTATCCCCTAGTCCGAGTTAAACTGCAAATAACGTACCTGGGGGCGAGTCAATTAGTTTAAAATATGTTGACTCCTTCCACCCACTCTCCCAGTAGCCTGGCTTCCAGGGCAGGCAGACTCCAATCTTTTATTTTCCATTTAGAGTGCATGCAGTGTAGCCCATCTCTAGCCCATAGAGATGCAGAACGTCGGAGGAAGGAAGGATCGAACTCAAAGCAGAATAGGCCTTTGTAACTATAGCCCCTTTTTCTGGATTTATTTTCCCAAGAAATAATTCTTTGCACACTGTTTCCCATGCAGTCCTTGCTTAGAATCCTTGGACAGTTCAATCTTGGCCAAGTGCAAGCACCTTGGTGATAAGTACCCACTCACCTGCTCCCACACTACCTAATCAACAAACTCAGCATCTATTCCTATTAAGATATTAAACATCCATGAGATTAGACAGAGAAATCCTGCTAGATATTTCATTGTTTTAAACTCATTAACTCTGCACCAGGCTCTGTGCTAGATACTAAGAAAAAGAGCAAAATTCATATTATGGTTTAAGGAAATGAAACTGTAGAACTCAAAGAAATTTTCCATTCATAGTTGATCACTTCAGATCACAACCCCAGACCCTGGAGATCCTTGAGGACACAATTTTGAGATGCCCTACAAATCTTCTGGAGTGCCCAGCTATCCCCTTGCCTTGGCTTAATCCTCCATTCCCCTCAGGCTCCCTTGGATGTGGTGAGACCCTTCTTTTCCTCCCATCTGCATTTAGCCCTCTGTCTAAAACAACTCCACCCCCTCTCCTCCAGGAAGCTTCCCCCAGCCACTCAGTTCCTTGATGTAGGAAGGACCTCCCCACTCCGTAACTCTTTATTTTCCATACCACATGGTACAGAAAATACCATGGTCTGGAAAAGTTACTCTCATCTTTCTATGTTAGAGAAGAGAGACCATGTACTATACAGTCAGCCAGTTTGGATGGTAACACATTCCTATCTGATTACACCAAAGTTGGAATCGGGCAAAAAGCAGAGGACAGACTTTGTTTAAAAGCCATAAATATCATTTTTTAAATATCAGTATTAAAGCAACAACCACAACCACATCATCCCCTCTTAAAATGTTTGTCAGTATAATTCCATCATTTCAGTCATGCTGCCTAACTGTGTTCCTTTCCCTGTACAACTGAATACATCATCATTGGCCAAAATCCAGTGAGCAGCTAATGAAGGCTGAAAGAGTCCCTACTTTTGGATAAACTGCTCATTTTTGTGTTGTCCCTGTTGTTTAAGTTAATGAGTCTTTTAAAGTTCTTACTGCTTGACTCAGCACTTTCATTTTTTCTGTCTTAATTTACATCAAAATACCACAAAACACACAAAAAATACAAAAACTCCAGTTTTATGATTAAAGATTGTTCTCACTTCTTTACCCTCAGGTCCCTTCAGAAAGCATGCCTGCATCAATAGTGAGGACACCAACCTCTACATACCAACATTCCACAGCCCACATTCATGGTGCAAGGCAAACTAATCCTTAGATGACAGTCATAAGAGACTCTTGGGTGAGAAAAATCCTCTCACCTGCTGTGCCTCTGTATTTCCCAACTGACAGCTTGTACCGCTCTTTGCTGGATGCCACTTGGAAGAAGTCATAGACAGCGTACGCGGATTCGTTGGCAGTCTGTAAGTCCGCTCTCACTTCATACCGAGTAGGAGTGCCGGTGGTGAGGTTGTGTAGTTTATCAAGTCCTAAAAGCATGGGATGGAATTCTAATCACCAATCGGCTCATGAGTGTGAGCTCTCACTGTCTGCATCCTGAGGCCTTCAGAGCTAGCTAAAAGTCACCTTAGTATTTATCTTCTCTGCTAATAAAGGGCTTCCCCAACACTCTCCTGGGGTGCTAATATTCTCACCCTGTTATTTCTTTGGCATGGCAATGCTAATGACTTCATGGAATGCCATCAGGTAGGAGAGGGTGTGTGTAGTATTGGGTTAATCTACCCACTGGCTCCACCTCTCCAGTGCAGAAGCAGGCCTTTTTTCTGTCCACACATCTCAAAAGTAGAAGAGCAGATCAACTATCACCCTCAAATCTCAAAGGAGAATCTGTTCCTAGCAAACCATAAACATCGTCTACTTCAGGAGACACCAAATACCAGATTCGATTTTTTTTTTAATTTTGTATTTCCAAGTAGATATTTTATTGACTATTTAATTCTCTGTGAACATCTGCTCCAAAAGAGAACAGAAGGAAAATGGGCAAAGCTAATGTCCTTAATGTCTGGCTGGCTGTACTAGCAGGATTACAGGAACCGGTAGCACATGATCTTAATGGGAGCCTGTGATCCAAATCAATCAACTATCTTTCTACTGTGGTTATATGAAATGCAGGCTCTGGAAAGATTCTGTAGAACTTAGATACGACATGAAAGTGCAAGAACCTTCCTATCAGTGTGGCCATACCACACAGTGTCTCTATCCCTTAGACCTCTCCTTGAAAATAGAGAGCTTCCTTGAAAGGCCTGACCAGCTCATCAAGAGGGATATTATCCTCCCCCAGCCCCACCTTCCTGATTCTCAGAGATCATACCAAGCCAAAACTCCTTCATGGGGTCCCCAAAACCTTCTACATAACTCCGCCAACGCTTGAAGAAATCCAGCTGCCCAGTGTTCCGTCTCTGGAAGACCTGAGAAGGGAAATAAAGGCTGTCTTTGCTCTCCTATTGAGCAGACATTACTGAAGGGCGGGGAAATAGTACTTGTGCTTTTCAGGTGGTTCTGGGAGGCAAAAGGAAACTATGAACCTGCACACACGCTGACTTCCTACAATGGTACATCTTCATTTTTTAGAAGCAAATTTTATTTAGATCTCGGTATACTGACTATACTGTCTATTACATTAATAAGAATTTTAGGCGAAATATGTATTCCAGGTGTGACAATGTGTAGTATCTAACAGGGAATGCTTCTACCCTCAATAAATTTAAATCATAGAGCACAGAAAAACTTGGGAGAGCTGGCAATATATTGTTAGTAGTTGGTTGTGTAGGACACAACCTTCTAAATCTTTGCTGTCTCTGGCATGCAAACTTTAGCCATTTGACTCAGTTTGAGCATGATATATTTGTATGTTGTCTTTTATCTTCCACGTGAATAGTTTGAAAGTGGGAATTATTTTAATTCTCAAGAATCCTAACATAGCACGTATTTCGAATTTGTGGAACAACAGAAGTTCACCCAACAAATATTTATTGAGCATCTACCATATAGTAGAAACTGTGAAAGGCAATGGGGAAAATGAATAAAACAGGAATGGTTCTTGTCCAAATGGAGCAAACATTCCAGTAAATAAGATAGAGATGAGTTAAGTAAATAAACAAACCAGTAAGAATTCAATTGAATCAGTATAAGAGCTATGCAGGGAAGATACAGTGGGACCACTCCCGAACTGCTGAGCGCTGCTGAGCAGGAGCATAGCATCAGGAAGAGAAAGGAAGGCTGGGCTGGGGTGGTTCTAGGTGCTCATTGGCAAGGGCTAGGAGAGGAGGCTGGGAAACGGGCAAAGGTCAGCCCTGATGGAATTCAATTTGGTTAAAGATGTTGGCCCATTGTAAAAACCAGTGGTAATTTTGGAGCACTCTAAGCAAGAAATGGGTTCTTCCTGGGATCCCTCTGGCTGTAGGGTAGAGAACAGCCTAGCCAGTGGCAACAGTGGAAGAGAGGCAATCAGTGCACTGTGCTCCTGACAGGAGGTGGCATGCTTAGACAAAAAGCTACCCTGAGAGCAGACAGAAGTTAGCAGAAGGTAGACTTGACAGACATGGTGACATGTATAATGTGGAACTTGGTCAATAGTGAGAGTTCACACACATGAGTTGGTCATTGGAATTCCAGTGTAGGTTTTTAGGATTTCATAAACTACAAAACTTCACCACAGGTCAGGTGTCCTGTTCTATTGGAGTTTTGATTGCAGAAATGGGTAACTATTTACTCAGCTGTACCTGCAGAAGGAAGATCCTGAGAAGGACAGCTTTTGTGAGTGTATCATAAGCTCATTTGAGGACACTGTGTGAGTTGGGGTTTTATTTATTTTCCTTTCATTTTAGCTGTGCTGAGAATCAAACCTCGGGTCTTATGCGTGCTCTGCCACTGAGTTACACCCCTGGTCCTATATGAATTCTTCCTGAGGTTTCCTGGTGAAGAAAGTTTTCATGTAACCAGTTGAAGGGGTTAGGGCACTGAAGAGAGACCTAGACTTGGTTTCTAAAGTAAAAGTATGTCTGAGAAAAATGGTAGATGTTCACCAAGTCCCATTTCACTTTCCTTGTCCCAACTCCATAGAACTTTTTCAGCTTTCTTTGCAGTTAAGTAAAAGAAATGTGACTATTTCTAGCCAGAAGGCTGTAAGCAGGAGGACAAGAGTAGGCAGGATTCTCCATGCTCTTCCACTGACATATACCTTGGTAAAAGCCACATATTGCAATGGCCCTATCATAAAATGGAAGCAGCCTGAACCACTGAGTCACCACTCAGAAGTGACTGCCAGATGTACAGAAGGCACTGCACACTGAGTGAGGCAGCTTGTGTATTATTAGAGCATGGGAGAGGGAGGGTGGCTTTTCACTGCAGCGGAACCATGCTGTCCCAGTGAATACAGAGATGAAGGCATGGGGGCGGATGCTGTCATTTGGGAAGAAAGTCAGAGCTGGGGAAAGAGGAGCATGGAACCAACCCTTGAAGACTTCATGGACACAGGTGACTTCACTGAGGAGAGAAGATGCAACTAGGAACATAGAAAGAAAACTAGGAAACTGTGTAATCAAAAAAGTCACAAAGAGAAATGATGGTCAATAGTGCCGGATACCGATGAGAGGTAAAGGAACGTTAAGATCAAAATTCTCCCTGGGATTTACTGACATGGAAATCACCAGTTACTCCAGCAAGAGCTGTGTTAGAGACAAGAAGCCGGGTTGGGATGGGCTGAGGAGTGAATGGAAAATGAGAAAATGGAGACTGATCTGGGTTCTATTTCAGAAGAATGAGCTGATTTGTTTAGAAAAAGATCTCTACTCAGAAAGGGAAGGTCAGTTCCCCTTAGAGTAAATCAGACTCCTTTATATGAAATAAACTTGAAAAGTTCCCTAAACCCAAACACACCTGCACACAGTATTGAAAATGTTAATGCATATTATTCCACTTGAACTTGAGAGCCAAGCTAAAACCCAATGTAGCCCACTCAATAATGATTAGCACCCACTTACCAAAGGCTGGAATTGTACCTCTACCTATTTTTCCTTGTGTTCATCTAAATGAAGAAGAACCAACACAAAAGTCTACTATCCATGATCTTAAATCTGATAAAAATAAACCTAATGGTTTCGTGATCTTTAATTTTTCTCTAGGATGAGAACCACTAACTCCCTTTAAAGCAACATTACAGCTCTGTGGCCGAGAAGGTGCTGAATAAAGACACCCATGGGATGAGAAATGTTCCAGGCTCCAAGTCAGCCACAGATGCTTCCTGGCAGGGGGATAGTGAGTCAGTCATTTTGGTTTCTGATCTTGGCCAGCTCACTGTAAAGCAAAGATACAAGTGGGAAAGAGAAGTGTGCCATGCCATTTCTGGGAAGACTAGATGAAATGGTACATGTCCTCCAAAAATGTCCCATAAATGGGCATAAGCTGATGAGAAGAATTTAGGAAGAATCACAGCAAGCCATTACTCACAGCAGTAACACTGTCAATTAGCATGGCTGTTCAGTCTCCTTTTCTTGTTTGCCCATTTGTTAAAGCTTCCCCCGTTCCTTTTGTTTGTTAATTTGTTTCCTTCATTCTTCATTCATTACTTATATAACCACTTATATAACTTCTATAACAACCATTTACTAGACATCTATTGAATGCTGGGTCTTAGGAAAAAATAATGATACCATTTCACAGATGGCAAAGTCCAGAAAATTAGTCATGTCCATGAAATGATTTGGTGGCTCAAACAAGGATAATACACAGTGCCATCTTTCAGACAGAAAGCTGGAAAATGTAGCTCTCCCAGCTCAGTTCCCCAGTAGCATTTCTGAAGACTTGGGAGACTTGTTTCCTAGTCAGGAGCCTGTGTTAACCTTGCTCTCAGACCCTCCTTGTATCACAGACAACAGAATCCTAGGCTGGATGGCACTGATGCTTCCTTATGTGTCTATCCATGTGTTAAATAGCATTACCACCCAAGGCTGGGATTGATTTTGAGCCTGCGTTTCTAAGGAAAGATATAATACCAATGTCTCTATCTCCAATCAATGAACATGTTTGGGGTTTAGGGTTTTGTTGTTTTGGTTTATTTTAAATAACACAAAATTAGCCCAGGGAAGCTGCTTCTGGAATCTCCACACTTTCTAGATGTATCCTTTGCTAAGTTAGCTAACTTTGATGAGCTTCATTTTTTTTTTCTCTCGGTGTAGTCCAGGCTGGTCTCGAACTCACATGTAGTCAAGGATGTTCTTGAACTTCTTTTTTTTTTTTTTAATTAAGTACTTTATTTTTTTTTTCTTCAAGCTACATCTCAGTCACAAACCCTTCCCTATTCCCCTTTCCTGTCCCACCCTTCCACCCTCTTCCCCCCCAGCAGCTTCCCTTTTCAATCCAACAAATGGTTCTTTCTCTTATAACAGTAAATTCTATACAAAACAACAGAATTAAATATGCCACATTTATGAGAGTTAAATGGCCCAGTATACCTTCCCAATGTCCAGTTCATACAAATTTGGCCCCTGACTTTAACCTTCTACCTTCTAACCATCTCCATGAGTTTAAAGTTCTATAACTGACTTAGCTTTCATACTAACTTGCATCACTATTATAACCATCTTCTTAGATCTAGAACGCCCTCTTGATTCCTAAACAACTCAAAATTTAGCTATGAGACTCAAGCTGTCTATTCTTCAACCACCTCAGAGAGCTGAGAAGGATAAATATATACCTTTTGTATACCTCTCTCTCATGTGCTAGCATTACAGTACCTTCACATGCAGTTTTCTGTGGTACCAGAGACCAACCCTGGGGCTTTGTACCTACTAGGCAAGCACGTTACCAACTGAGCACAACCAGAGCCCAAGCTCCACTTCTCTGAACTGTCAGATCAAAGTATAATGAGCCCCCATCACCTAAGAGCTTAAACAGAGGCTCCAGTAAGGTCAGCTAGCCATAAAATAGCAAAGGCTGGCACATGCAGATAACAATAAGTTATTATTATATCTCAATAGTCATTGGTTTGCATTTTATTATATCCTATTTAAGTGCACTGACCAACAATGATAATTTATACATCTTGATCAGACAGCTTTGATTGAGGCTTTCAATCTATTCTGAGGTTAAAACACTCTATAATGAATGACTTAAAAATATTAAAGGGAAATAAATCTTAAGAGGAGGTAAAATATCTGCATCAGATTCCACGATCCAGAATTGCCATTGTGCTGGAGGAGTTACTCCCTGTCTTGAATAACTAAATCAGGAGGAGAAAGTCAAAACTGCCTTGAAATGCCTGTGGAAGTAGCCTCTGATGCAGCTCGTAGACTTCCAAGATGGAAAGATTTGAGACTCTTAAGCATTCCGTGATGTTCTTTCCAGCCTCCTCATGGCTGCCTGGGTTGCCTTTGGGTGAAGTCCTTCTGCCTGTTCATCAAATTAGGTTCCTGCTGCCTGGGACAGAGACCAACTTCCATAAAAGGATTTTAAGGGCTCAAAAGAAGTATGGGTCATTTTTCAGGAACAGAAGATCTTTGAACTAAATAAAACACAGAAATGGTCAGTGAAATATGTAATAGAGAAGTTTTTAGGACTCCACATATCTTCTGGAACATGTGGTTTAGAGGAGACCTCTGTACAGTCTTCATACCTACTGGAGGCTAGAGCAGACAACAAGATGGTGTAGGATTGGGACCATGTCTGACACACAGTAGGTACTCAATAAATATATTTGTACACTATATTATGGGTTGTTCAGAGAGACAACCTCTCTCTCTCTCTCTCTCTCTCTCTCTCTCTCTCTCTTTCTCGGCTGCCTTAGATGAATGATTCCTTCCCTGTACAAACTTGGCTTTCAAAAAGGCCACACTGAACAGTGCAGACATCCTGCTAATGGTCAATTACAGGCCAATGGCAGGAAATTGGGCTGTAGGCCTGAGTGGAACTGATGCTTAGACTTACAATGGTGCTGATGGAAAGCAGCAGGCACAGCCCTATGTGTCTGCTCAGGTGGGAGACCTCCCATGTTAAATCTGTTGTGTTATTTTATAAATCAAGAGTTTTTGCCATCCAGCCAATTATTGGATGAAACAGACTTTCAACTATTCTTTGCCACTGTACAGATATTATGTTTTCTTCATTGCTGCACATCAGAAGAACTCATTTTACTTGTGGCTGCCCAAAAGTGTCTGGCTTCCCAGAGCCCCAAGCAAGCATGTAAATGAACATAGTTGGACACTATGAGACCACGCTTTCTCTTTCCCACAATGGGTTGCAATGTACAGCAGGTGAACACTGCCTATCATTTGAGAAAATAAGAACCTCAATTGGTTCAGACACAGGGGAAGCCAAGTGAGGGAGAAAGAATTAGCCACCTGCAATCTTCAAAGATTCATCCTAAAACTAGATCAGCAAGCAATGAGAGAAGTCATATAGTATAAGCAACGGCCCAAGAGAGTGAAACCTCCTGGCAGAAAGGGACAAGTCAAGCTTCCCTGAATCTGGCCTTACTCTTTTAAATCAAACCTATAGAACTTTGTTTCTATTCTATAGAGACAAGGTATAGACCTAAGACCAGAGGATCCAGTTCAGAGGCCTGATCCCCCAAAGAGGCCATGCATTTCCATCTTGGGTGACCAGAGACGAGTCATCTGGAAAACCAAGGATCTAGCAGTTATAACTCCTGGAATGTGGATCCACCAATGCCACTGACATGTGTGACTGACTCAAAGATCTTTCCTCTATATGATTCAGTTTCCCTCTTCTTAAAATAAGAATGATAATCCTCTCTCACCAAAGCATCATGTGAAGGTCATGGTTTTTAACATACTTTAAAGAGGGTAGGCTATAGGAATAATATGCATACCAGGCATTATTAGATGATGATAAATGTATAGTCATTAGCCCTGGTTCAACCAAGCCTGTTCTGTGACCAGTGTTAAGCCCTAAGTTCTCTCCTTACAATGGTATAAGATCTCTCTCTAAACAGTTACAAGCCATCAAAGCTCCTTCCCCCCATGGGCAGAGAAAAAAATAGGACCTCCATGGGACATCTATGACCATCTCTCTAGGCTAAAGAAGAAGGTGTCCCACAGAACTCCTCTGGGCACCATTAAGACTCACAATCCAGCCACCTCCATCTGTGTCCATGTCACAGTACACCTGCATGGGCCGGCTGGCATCACCATTCAGGTAGATCGTGTAGAGGCCGCTGGCAGCATTAGTGTTCTGCTGAACCTGACTGCAGTCTGAAGGGTGTGGAAAGCGGGCATCCACTGAGACCAAGCAGAAGGACAATGTTGTTAGAAGGGAAGGAAGAGGAGACAATACAGCTTCCCTCTTACAGGGCAATTTACTGTTACAAGATTATTTCATAGCCTCCTACACTATTTTGCTCCTTTCAATTCTTGGCTCACATACTGGTTTTCTCAGTCACTCTGCTCCCATCAAACTCTGTAAACATACCTTTAAGTTAGGTTCTGCCCATCTCCCTCTTTAGTTTCTTCACTATGGGGTGGATATTTTGCAACCCATAACCCCATTTTCATTTCTCCATAACCCTGTGCTCCTCCCTATCCTCTCCAATACCTTTTCTCGGTTTATTGTCATTTAAAGGGCTGGATTCCACATTACCTGTAGAAAGGGTGGTAGACACACTCCGACTCCGGCGATCACCCTTAAAGGCAACCAGGGAAACAGGATAGGTGACACCCTGTTCCAGGTCTTGCAACTCAACCCTCTGCTGGCCCCTCTGGAGCTGCACTTCCTACAAACAAAGAAGATAACAGACAGTGGGCAATTCTGTTTCTCTTCCCAGGACCCTGGGGATCAACAGCATTTACTAACATGGCATCAGAAGCTCTCCTGGGTCTCGCTGGCAGCCCAGAATCCCAGTGAGTGACAGTCACTTCCCCAGAGGGCCATGCCATGGATGAGTTTCAGTCAATTCCCTGAGGGCCATGCCATGGAGAGTCAGCACTGCTAGAAGAGCTATCTGGGAACCAAGGCCATGGCACAGCCCCACAAGAGCACCAGCCAGGTTGCCTAGGGACTTGTGCCTTCCGATATCTGTTGAGGCCCTGTATAGCAGTGGCTATTACCAGCAGGATGGCAATGTTGGACTAAGAACATGTTTTTAAAAAGAAAGCAAAACAGGCCGTCATATCTGTCAGATACAGACATAGTTGGTATTTCAAGAAATCCTTCGGCATATGCCTTACTCACTCTATAAACATTGGACTACCTCTCCAAGCAGAATGCTCAGATGCATTCATTGTAATAGCAAATAAATCAAAGTGTCCTTTTTCCTTCCTTCTTATTTCTTATTTATCTTCTTGTTTATTTAATGCCAAAGAGAGAGAATGACAATTTCCTATTGGACAAGTTTGGAAACTTTGCTAGACTTCAGAGATTCCTGTGCAAGGCTAGCCCTTGAAATAATGGTCATCTATTTATTGAGTGGACATTTGTTGGTGGCCAGAAGTGGTGGCACACACCTCTGATCTTAGCTGCCTTCCAGGCTGAGGCAGGAAGAGTTCAAGCTTGAAGTCATGCTCAGCAATTTAGTGAGATCTTGTCTCACAATAAAAATACTAAAAAAGGCTGGGACATAAGGCCCTGAATCGGACCTCACTATTGCCAAAAGTAAAACAGAACAAAAAAATTGCATGCTAAGTACTATCTTAAATGCTTTATATATAAAAATAAACAAAATAAATGAAAACTTCTCAGTCCTACTGGAACTTAAATATATTGTGCAGGACGAACAATTTACAGACGAAGAGGAGGGGATGGTAGTGGAGAAAAAGAAGAAGGGGGAAGAGCAGGAGGAGTTGCTGAGGGAAGAACAGAAGGAAGAGCAGGAGGAAGCAGCAGCAGGGCTGATGGTAGAACTCAGTGATACAGAGCTTGCCTCATATGCTCAAGATCTCTAGAACTTGAAAACAAGCAGTAAACAAATGAATATGCACAGCTATCAAATGTGTAGTAGTCAACTAGGAGCAGGCACAGAGGTTAGTCCTTACTATGAGAACACAGCATTCACAAATAACTGCACTTAGCAGGTGATGGATCAATCAACAAGTCAGGCCAACTCGTCCAAGCCAGTTGTTCTACAGAGAAGTTGTGAAGAGAAGGCACCAAGAGAAATCCAAGAAGTCCTCATACCTTCACGGTGCCATTTGGGAACTGGTAGGTCAAAATGTAGCCATCGATTTGAGCAGAGGGAGGCATCCAGGTCAATACCCCACCAGAATGTGTTACACCAAATGGACGAAGATTTTTAGGAGGGTCAATTTCTGTAAATGACAAGCCAGGTAATTACTGTTCCTATTTTTTTTAAGTGATCTGTTTTCATTTCCCTTCTATGTGCTTTCCCATTTCTCACCCTGCCTTCGAGCAGCTGACAGCCCTGTTATGCTCACAGCCTTCCTAGCCTTTGTTTCCAAAAGTACAGGGCTGTGGAATTCAAGAGGATTTAGACTATAGCATTAAGGAATCTCTAGAGGGAAGGACTCTGGACCTTGTTTCCCCAGTAGATTCCCAGAGTGGTAAATAAAAACAGTCTAATTTAGCACATAGGTTCTCTGTGGTGGCAGGGCTTCATGGGTGATCTGGAAAGATGACAGTCATAGATGAGAAAAAGCCCTCCCTGCACACAGAACCCAGGGATCACTCAAAGACACCTGCCTGTCTGGAGAGGCAATGAAAAGCTGACATACTTCCAATGCCCAGCACTGAGAAACCCCCAAAAACTTACATACTGAGATTAGGGACCATAAGGGGACTTTGGGTAGAATTATGTTAGTGTAAAAATACAAAATTCTATTTCTTAAGAATCTAAGTGTGTGGTCTTCAATATATACCCAGTACATAAATAAGAGATAGTGTTTATATACTTAAAAAGAAGAAAAATGGGTGTGGTCACTCATACCTGTCACCCCAGCACTACAGAGGCTGAGCCGGGAGGATTTCAGAGAGCTTGAGAGGCCTTCCTAGGTTATAGAGTGTGACTGTCTCAGAAAGAGACAGTCTGCAGTGCAGACAAAGCAGATTTCCTTTTTCTTGTATGGACTTGCCCATCCTATGCCAGAGGGAATGGGTATGTGAGCATACACCAGAGGGCATGCATTGGTATGCGAGCATGTACCATAGACTTGGAAAATGAAAGCTCAGCAAAAATATTAATTCCCACCAAAGCTGTTTAGAATGTTCGTATTTTTTAAGAAAACAAGGTATGAATGGAAATTTCCGTTTTGAAAAGAGCATCATAAAAGGCGATTTTAATTTAGAACTTCCCAAAAAGACATCTCCAGGCTATTTTCTAACCCAGTAGCATTTCAGATGAGAACTGAATTGCAGTATTTTAATAGAAATCAGACAGCTGTTGTTTTGAATTAGGGTGTTTTGACAAATTTTGAGTCTCTGTAATATCAGCTTGGTTTGATTTTATCAAGCATAACATCTGGCATGGATCATTCTTTATCCATCACAGACAGAGACTGAATATCCTTCAGAATCAACGCAGTACATAGCTATTTACATATTTTAAGGCAGTTTCTGCCTCCTCTTTGATTAACCACTACTGTCCCCTGGCTGTGGATTTGAGGTGTCTGAATTGGTTACATTCCTATTTCTATGAAGCAGGAGGATAACTTCATTGTTCTTTAAAACTGGGGAAAGTGGGGCTGACAAGATAGCTCTGGCAAGCAGTAGACTGCCACCAAGCCAAAAGCTGAGTTCAGTCCCAGAACCTACATGAATGAAGGAGAGAACCAACTCCTGCAAATTGTTTTCTGACCTCCACATGTGTGCTGTGGTGTGCAAACATACATACATACACAGAGAGAGAGAGAAAGAGAGAGAGAGAGAGGGAGGAGGGGGAGGGAGGGAGGGAGAAAAGTGGATGGAGAGAAGGAGCGAGGAGGGAAGAAGAGGGAAATGCACTTTAACTGTTTTAAATTGGGGAAAGCAAAGCAAAGAGAAGGCAAAAGAGAAAGATGAGTAGGAGAGAGGAGGCAAGTAATGATGGAGGAGATGAAGAAGTAAGACAATGGCCATCCATTGCCTCTGGAGAGTCTGGGATGAGGGAAAAGGGCATCTGGGGTTTGTTTGGGGATTTTGTTGCACATATTTCTAATGTGAAATTTTTTTTATTCTTAGTATATTTTAATATGAGGGTCTTTAATGCCAGTTAAGTTTAGGGCACCTCTACTGACCATAGAGAAGATAAATGGACCTTATTCAGAAGGCCTGCAGGGACCACGGACTTTGGGTACCACGGAGGTCCAGTTCCATAATACTCATCTAAGTCTAGAGTCCCTATCACACACATACACATACAACCCAGGCACCTCTGATCATCCACAGATGACAACATGAGGAGGATTTTCCACCATCACCTCCATCTCCACCTTGGAATATGGAGACTAGAACTTTCTGTTTCTTTCTTCTCCCACCAGGAGTTGAAACCCAACCAGTTTCTAATACAAAGCAAGGACAAAGAGCCTGGCATCTGGGCTCAGTAGAGAGCCCATGAGAATCTAGGTTCAGAGCCCTACTACCTATGTAAAAATCCAGGGACAGTAGCACTCTTTTGTACTATCAGGACAGAGGAGGCAGCGACTGACCATAAAGCTTTACTGACCAGACAGCCTGGTCAAGTCAAAGAGAGACCATCTCCAAAAATAATGTGGACATCAACTGAGAAGGACACCCCATGTCAACCTCTGACCTCCATGCACATGCACATGTTTGGGTGCACTGTGTGAAGTTGTGTCTCTGTTCTTCCTCACCTACTTAAGGCATTCTCTGACTGACTTTAATAAAAATCTGATGGCCAATTAGCTGGGCAGTAAATGAAAGGCGGGACTTCCTGGGAGGGAGAAAGGAATTCTTGGAAGAAGAAAGATGAAGGCCTTTGACAGGAGACATGAGAGGCAACAGACGTGACTATGGGCCCTGGAAGGTTTAGATAGCCATGTGGCTGGATGGTGCTAGGTAGTTGGGTTAGCTTAGATGAGCTAGTTGAGAGTCTGGCTAGCTGAGGCCTAAACTTTGAAATATTAAAAGTTCTTGGTTTCTTTATATTTATGGCTGAAGGGCCATCAGGAACTTACAATATCCACACATGCATACATACACATGAACATGTAGGCACATACAGCACACAAAAACAAAGTCAATGGAGAACCACTTTGGAAAACACTTTCATATAAAGCAAGCATTCTCCCTGTTCCCCTCGTCACCCTAACTATAGAGGAAGACTCACTGTTGGCAAGAATGAAATATCACAGTACCTGTGAAGGCCTTGGTGTCAGCCTTCTTGCTCTCCCGGGCCCCCTTCTGGGCCCAAACATGGATGGTATATTCCATGCCTGGCTTCAGGCCTGTCAGGATGGTGCTACTCTGGTCCTTTGACACTGGAATCTCCTTAGTCTCTCCATCAGCAGATGTGTAGCGCACCATGTACCTGTCAATGGTGGCTCTCACTGGGTCCCAGGAGATGGTGGCTGTATTCTCTGTCACCCGGTTGGTCACCAAGTTCTTGGGGCTGTCAATTTCTTTTTTTAAGATTTAGAAAAGGCTGACTTTAGAATCACGGGAAGGCATCTCACCACCCCCTCCAGATGAGTTTTTCTCCATTCAAGAGAGCTAATAGTGGTCTACTAGTATAATTTTATCACTAATAGTGGTAAAAGTACAGGAGTAAAGCAGATATGGTAGCCCACTCCTGCAATCCTAACAGTTCAGAGGCAAGAAGAGTGCAGATTCCAAAATAGCCAGAGCTACATGGTAAGGAACTATTTCAAAAAATAAATTAAAAGGAAGGGAAGGAGGAAGGGAGGAAGAAAGAAAGAAAGAAAAAAGAAAGAAAGAAAGAAAGAAAGAAAGAAAGAAAGAAAGAAAGAAAGAAAGAAAGAAAGAAAGAAGGTATGAGTCCTCCAGTTTCCATTTTCCAGGGGAACAAGACCCTGGATATTACAACAGATGGAACCAGATCTTCTCTACATTTATCAGCCTGAAAATGTTCTGTCTTACCAGCAACACGATGAAAATCTTAGGTAGCCAAGCACTGAAGCCACTGTCAGAACGATCTCCTGTGTGCTGCGCATTGCAGCTATTATGCTTCACTTTCTAAGTCAAGCCCCTCGACTTAGAAAAGAAAAACAATGAAGACTCTCATCCCCATTTCTTCTTTTCAAACCAAGACCTCTCTGCTCTGAATTTTGGGGTCTCCCCCCATCTCCAGGGATTCCTTCTTTTCCTCTCTCTATCTCATGGTCATTAATTAGTATTTTCTCCTCCACCATCAGTGTCAGAAAATCAAGCTCCAGGATCTACCCTTCTCTTCATGTTTTATGCCATTTCTCTGCACCTCTCAACCAACAAACCAGAGAAGGATCTGTATAGCTCAACATCGCTCACCTCATGTTCAAGCCTCAACTCCTTCATGGCCCTGCACCACACCACCAAATCTGCTAGTATAGGTCCCTAAAAATGTCTACATGGACAACTCTCTAATGGACATGTGTTTACTCAATCTTGGCTTCCGTTATTTCACACTCTTCCAATGTTGTTCTTAATTCACTGGCACCTTTGCCTTCCCTCTTTGGCCCTTTGATTTTAACTTTCATATGATGGAACATCTAAAGATTGAATTGTATGTTCTCTCACATCTTCTTTCTCTTTCTCCCTCTATCTATCCATCTCTGTTTTTCTCTCACCCTTACTCCCCCCTTTCTCTCTCCCCCTCTCCTCTCCTGCCTCTCCTTTCCTTTCTCTCCTTCTTTCCCTCTCACCCTTTCGTCCTCACTCCTTCCCTCCTTCCTCTTCTCCCCTCCACATTTCTCACTAATACGATCCAACCATGTCTTGAAGTACTCACAGGCAACCGTTGTGGAACTAGAGATCCGTTGTAAGCCCTGATTTGTATGTACTACTGCACATCTACTACAATGTCTGACTCAGTCACATACCCAGTACATATTTGCAGAACTAATAAAAACAACCCATTCACTTAACAAAGGAATTCATATGTATTCTCATATTTAAATATTGAACTCTTGATTGCCTCCCTGAAGAGACAAATATCTTTCAGCCTTCATTCTCAAAAAAAAAAATAGTACTACAACCTTCCATGTTGTTCAAACCAGACACAGTTATATTTGATTCTTTATTTTTCCTTATTCTGTGTCTTATCAACCAAAAAGTATGGTTGTTTGTATCTTCCAAATATGCTGTCTGCCATCCTGTTTTCTATTTCTATTGCCATCACCCGTGTCCAAATCATCACTAACCAGACTTTAATAGTAACTTCTTTACTTATCTATTTCTTCCCTTATCATTTCTTCAACTTATTCTCACTGTGTCCTGAATGTTTTTGAAGGAATACAGGGCTGTGTCTCTATTCTATAGATATGGCCCTGTCCTCCTTCAGCAACCATGTGCTCCTGTGTAGCTTGATGACCGTTCCTTGCCACCTCATCTCAGAACAATAGCTTTCTCAACTTTTCCTCCAATGATATCCACCTCTCTGCATTCCTCTATCATCTAATAAAGAGTTAGAGTCCTAACATATGTTCTTACTTATGCCAGAAGTGGCCAGCTTACCCTCAATATTGTCCAACATAGAGCCACTAGTCAGGGGTCTGCTGATGATTTGAAATGTGGTTAGTATGACTAAGCAAATAATTACTTTACTAATATTTAACTAATTAAATCAGTTGGATATTTTTTAGTTTTGGAGGATAATTTAACAGGAGAGTATAGCAGAATTAAAGCTGAGTATGTGGCCATCCCTCTGAGGACCTCATTCTCCACACTGCCTATCACTGAAGCCTGGCATTATGTCTTGGATATTAGAGAAATTTCTGAGAACTAATATGTGCAATATTCCACTTGTGCCCTGCCCTTTCCAAGGCCCCTTCTCACTAGCTGGAATGTAGATGTGTGTTCACCAATGAATAAATGCAATTCCTTAAGGGTGATGGATATGCAACAGACAAGGAACCTGGGTCTCCTTCACAGAGGGATCCACATGTCAGCCCTAAGAACTTACTCTCTGCTATTCTACATAAACTCCATTCTTGCTTAAGTAGCCATTTCTTTGATACATCTGAAAGTGTATATCCTATGACTTCTCATCCAATCTAAGCACTATGACTTTCAACCCACCCACTAGTCTTTAGACCTACCCTGTCTTCATGTCCTTCATACAGCTTATCATAATTTAAAGTTATACATTCTCCTTCCTATTTATTGTGTCTCCCACTGGATGTCAGGAAAGCAGAGATCACAGTTATTTTGTTTGTCACCCTATCCCTAGGCCTGGCACTTAAAAGATGGCGATGAAAAGCTAGCTTCGTGCTGGACACAGGGCTCTCCTGCTTCCTAGGGTGATGTTTATAACTTTGTACCACACAGTTTCTATTAGGTCAACTCTACATAGAACAGCTTGCCTCAAAATAGTTCCTCACCTGATAATTTTAGAACCTTTATATTAATTTTACATTAGTTCATATAATTTTCAGTATCTAGGGAACATTGACAGTTAAGGACATAAGCCATGGAAAAAGCTTCAAGGCGTTAGTGGGATGACGCCACAGTGGGTCTATTACTGTACTTTGTTCTCTTTGAAAGTGAATGAAAGTTTTGAGGTTTGTCTTATTAACCTTAGAACCCTCAGTAAGGTTTTAATAACTGGAACTTTTGAGAGGTGTTTAGGTCATGAGGGCTCTGCTCTCATGAGGGTTTGATGCCTTCACAGGAACCAGCAAGTCTGCTCAGGCCACCATTCCACCGGAGAGGGCAGGTAATTCAGCCCACGTCTAGGCTTAAGATCAAGGCCTTCTTCCCTTCTCTTTGTCTTACACATGTTCATTTGTTCATGTTTGTTATGATATGGGACAAAAGCCACCAGACAGTGGGAGATTCTTGTCTTGGACTTACCAGATAAGTACATCTATAATGTACCAGATAAGTATATCTAAAATGCTAAACCAAAAAACAAAACAAAACATTTTGTTGTTTACAATTTTACCTTGTGTCTGACAGGCACAAGGTATGTCAGAAGAAATGGATTAGGATGTCCTCTTAAAACAATTCAGTATCTCAGGTCACAGACCCCAAAACACCAGTGCCATCATTCAGAAGTAACATATGAAGCTCTATTTATTAACCCAGCTTACTCATCCTTTGCCTCCTATTTCACTTCAGTGCAAGAAAAGGAAGAGAATGTTTGCTCTTCCATGACAGGCTTGACATCCCCAATGAACAACATTCATTACCTGTGGGGGCCTTGGTTTTGGCCTTCTTGCTCTCCCGGGCCCCCTGCTGAGCCCACACATAAACGGTGTATTCCACACCCGGCCTCAGGCCTGTCAGGACGGTGCTGCTCTTCTCCTTCCTCACTGGAATCTCCCTGGTCTCTCCATCAGCAGATGTGTAACGCACCATGTATCTGTCAATATCAGCCTGCACTGGGTCCCAGGAAATGGTGGCTGTATTTTCTGTCACCTGATTGGTCACCAGGTTTTTGGGACTGTCAATGTCTACAAGGAAAAGTCTTAATCAGTATTTGCTATTGGTCAGCAAGATAGCTCAGTCAGTAAAGACACACACAACTGAGTGTGAGCCCCAAAACTGATGCAAATGTAAAAGAACTAATTCTAGAAAATTACACTCTGACCTCCACATATGTGCCATGTCCTGTGTGCCTACACACACGTGCGCGTGCGTGCACACACACACACACACACACACACACACACACACACGCAAATGATTTGACAAGGATGGTGGTGATGATGATGATGATGATGATTATAATGATGGCAACAACAATGATGACTGGTGTGAGTTTTCATTTTCTGTAGTTTTCTATCTCATACACTCCCATTTTGGTGGGGGTTTGTTTGTTTGCTGTTTGCTTCTTTTTTATTTTTCTCTTATTTCTGCTTCATACATGCACATCTCTTCCCAGGAATGAGTCCCCATTCAAGTAGAAACCCCAACCAACCGGATCTGAACATCTAGGGTATGACTTCTAATAAAAGTTCAAAGAACTAATTTCTTATTCATTTAGTAAGAACTATCAAGCCTTTGCTCCATATACAAGGCATGCTACAGGAAATATATGGAGATTCCAGTTGAAGACCTTGTTTTTGCAAGTTTGTGTCCGTTAGCATAACAGTAAAGATCTCTCATAGGACTTACCATTTACTGTGACACATTTGTTTTACAATTAAAATATTATTTGGATGTAGAAGCGTAAACCTTTACTTGCAACAGCAAATGTAAAATCTAGAATCTTAAAGTAAAGTTTCTTTTTTTTTCATTTTCTTGTCTCATTCACAAAGAAACCAAAAACAATATCTCCTGCAAGAGATCCATGTACTTGGAAGAGGAATTCTACACACAATCAGCCAAAGAGTTGGGAGGCTGTTTAGAGAGAGCATACACAATGATCCTCAACCTATGAGTTTAACTCTTTCACAGGGGTCCCCTAAGACCATCAAAAAGCACAGATATTTACATTAGTAGCAAAATTATAGCTATAAAGTAGAAACAAAAATAATTTTATGATTGAGGGTTACCATAACATGAGGAACTCTAGGAAGTAGTGGCAGCATTAGGAAAGTTGAGAGCCACTGGTCTAGTACACAGGGAAACTAGTTAAAGGAAGTAAGGGATGGTGTGTGAAGGTGATTATGGGAGAAATAACCGCTCCTCCAAAAACCATCAATACCCATCTGTGTCACAGGAAGAAATTAAAACTAGACTTCCCCTAAGTTTGATATGGCAGCTTCCACAATGTTAAATTGTGCTGTCTGTTACCTGTGTGAGCTTCCGTGCTGGCTTTCTTGCTCTCCCGGGCCCCTTTCTGGGCCCACACTTCAACCTTGTGCTCCACACCTGGCCTCAGGCCTGTCAGGACCATGCTCCTTTGTTCCTTCCCAATCAGAAATTCTTTGGATTCTCCATCAGCAGAAGTGTAGCGTACCACATACCTGTCAATGTCAGCCTGT
Source organism: Lophiomys imhausi (assembly GCA_907164525.1). Classification (NCBI taxonomy): domain Eukaryota; kingdom Metazoa; phylum Chordata; class Mammalia; order Rodentia; family Muridae; genus Lophiomys; species Lophiomys imhausi. The sequence continues at coordinate 996,668 of CAJQZJ010033952.1, forward strand.
ACTGGGTCCCAGGAGACACTGAGAGTGGTCTCTGTCACCTGGTCAGTCACCAGGTTTTTGGGACTGTCAATGTCTGAAAGGAAAAGTACTGGTCAATAAACACTAGAACAGTCACTAAAGATTGAGGCCATTTTGCTTGGGCTGAGTTTCTTGTTCTTGTGGCTTTCCCTTCCCATATGCATATTTACAGTTTTCATAGACAGAGACCACAATTGGACTCTTGGGTCCTCAAAGAGGAAGAATGGGACAATGGAAGGGCCATCACATCCAGAGTTAGAGGGCATGTGATCTAGTCACAACCCCAGAAGAACAGCTGAAGGACAGAAAATACCTTAGGTTAGAGTCAGTAGATGAGGAATCTTATCCCAGTTCTGCCATTTACGAGCTATGAACTTGGACAGCTCAGCTTCCCTGAGTGTACCTCAGTTTCTTTTTTCACAAATGTGGACATTAACTTTGTTTATAAGATAGGTCAGTATTCTGTGAATTCATGAATCAAATCCCACCTTCATCAGCTATCTATATGTCTTGGTAAAATCATAAGATTTCACTGGATTTGGGGATTTTTAACCATAAAACAGGGCATTATCAATCCATTAAATTCCTCTGAGGAGAGGAAGAAAGTCCTTATTCACTTTTAATGGATACATAAAGTGGTGTAAACACTATAGAAATACAGTGGTATATATAATATGCTGAAAAATAAAGGACCACATAAAAGAATGATCCAGAAATTCTACTCCTAGATAAATATGTCCATGAAAACAAACTAGCACATAAATGCTGTGGCATCATTATTCACAAAAGTGGAAGAGGAAACAATGCACTTATTCACAAGTGTCAAATGGATAAACAAAATGTCATATGGCCATAAAATGAAATATTCACTAATAATAAAATTAAGAATGGATTCATACTGCAGTCCAGAAGGTCGTGAGTAACAGTGTTTCATGAAAAAAGTAAGTCACTAAAGGCCACATGATATATGAATCCATGTATAACAAATGTTCAGCCTAGTCAGCGAAGTTCCTTTGCATAGTGAAGGGAAGAATAAATGTCTGAGAAGGGTTCAGCCATAAGTATGGCATCTATATAACACATCCTAGCTTAGGGACCAGAGAAAGAAGAGACAGAAGGACTGTAAGAGCTAGATCCTAGCATATAGTCTTTCTTTTCAAGAGAATCCTTTTGAGACTGACCACAAAGGAAATAAACTTTTGATAAACAGTGGGTGTATGTGCCAGACACCATTAACCTTTAGGAGACAAAAGAAGAGGAGAATATGATATGAAGTCCTTCTTTTGAACTAATGTGTTAAATGGCATGGAAGGTTGGTGTGGGTGGTATGACAAGAGCCTACCACATTGGTCTTCTACAGTCATTGGTTTCTTCCAAGGCCAGAGAAGGAATAGTTAAGTGTTCCCACTAAGGCTTACCAAGAAATAGGTCACATCCTCAAACAACGACGTCCATACCTGTGGGGGCCTTGGTGTTGGCCTTCCTGCTGTCCTGGGCTCCCTTCTGGGCCCACACATCAACCTTGTACTCCATGCCTGGCCTCAGGCCCTTCAGGACGGTGCTGCTCTTCTCCTTTGACACAGGAACCTCCCTGGTCTCTCCATCAGCAGAGGTGTAGCGCACCATGTACCTGTCGATGTCAGCCTCCACTGGGTCCCAGGAGACGCTGAGAGTGGTCTCTGTCACCTGGTTGGCCACCAGGTTTTGGGGGCCATCAATATCTAAAAGGGAAAGAGCGGATCAATAACACAAGTAACAGTCCCCAGAGAGTGAGACCTTTTGGCCTGGGCAGGGGCGGTTTCCAGTTCTTAAGGTCTCCCCATATCCTGTAAGCATTTTCAGTGCTTCATGGACAGAGACCTTGTCTCCACAGCTGACCTCAGAGCCTCAGGGAGGCAGCACAGGTCAGTAGAACGAGCACTGCATCCAAAAGGACTGTGTTCTACCTTAAGAGGCAGAGCTGAGGGGCAGGAAGCACCTTGGGTTCCAGTCAGCAGACCAAGAACCTCACCCCAGCTCTGCCATCAACTTGGGCAACTGGTAATTGACTACTTTCCTCATTTGTAAATGTAAGCCTAAGTTGATAAATTGTAAGATACCTCAATATTGCATGAGTATTTCTGAAATCAAACCCATGAGTTATCAGCTATGTGACTTGTAGGAATCACTAACTTCATAGAACTGAAGGATACTCAGACATGAAATGGAGACAGTTCAGCACACACCTCTGAGGACCAAGTGCATGTACAAAACAATCCTTATCTGTTGCTAGTGGGCGTGTAGAATCCTATGTCAACTTTTTCCTAATAAATTAAAAATTAGAATTGCCAAATGATCCTGTAATTCTACTCTTAATTGTATAACTAAGAAAAGCAATGGTATATGTATGCAACAAACCTCATGCATAGCAGGGTAGGAATACAGTGAAGCACTGGTCTAGCATGTACCAGGTCCTGGTTTTGATTCCCAGGATCATACACACACAAGATATTTATATACAAGTGTCCTAATAGCATTACTCATAATAGACTTTTAAAAGTTAAAATAATCCAACATCAAACAACCAGCAAACTGAAAAGCAAATGTGCTCACATGTACTGTGAAATATACTAATTTGCATACTGGTACATGTTACAGCATAAGTAAACCTGAATGAATGGCATCTCACCAGAGGCCATATCAATTATAAACCCACATATGAACAATGTTCAGAACAGAGTACTATAGAGACAGGCAGCAACTGTTGAAAGAGTTGGAGGCAGAAGGGTTGGAGAGTGATTTACAATGAATGTGATATTGAGCTCAGTTCTCTTTGGTGCTGAGAATAGACTACAGTAATAGTTATAGGAACTCTGTGAGTATACTGTACTGAGTAAATGGCACATTATAAAGGGCGAATTTTAATATATAAATATCTGATAATATTGGCTATTCTTACCAAGTGTGTATGCAGAGATGAAAGGGCCTTAAAATTATTAAATGTCATATGAGATAACAATGGTACACTCCTTAGAATGGAACACAGTACTCAGAAGAGATCTAACACTAAGAAAGTAACATCTTCTCCGTGCTCCAAAGTGATCCCAGTGAAAGCTACTTTCCTAAAGCCCTTACCTCGCAGACCCTAACATACATCTCTTTCTATCTCTTCTCTAAGGGAACTATTTTGAGACTGAACCCAAAGGGAACACACAGTTGGAAGAACACTGGGCAGAAGTCTCCCGTCACCATTAGTCCATTCATTTTCCTGCAGGAGATCAAACGCAGGGCCTTGTTCCTGCTAAAGAAGCCCTTACTACTGAGCTACACGCACAGCTTGCCACTAACCTCTATGAGGCTGAAGTGTAAGGCCGAACATGAGGTCCTCATTGAGAGACAATGTGTCAATGGCACTGAGACCTGGTCCAAGCTGTATGAGAATGTTCTGCCTTCCTGATTCTCTTCAAATAACTGGTTTGGGCCAACAGCAGTGAAAGAATCCCAAAGATGACCTCTCATAGGCATAGGATGATAACTGTTACATTCTCAAAGAATGTCCATTACCTGTTGGGGCCTTGGTGCTGGTCTTCCTGCTCTCCCGTGTCCCCTTCTGGGCCCAAACGTCGACCTGATAATCCACACCTGGTCTCATGCCCGTCAGGATGGTGCTCCTTTCCTCCTTCCCAACAAGAAATTCCCTGGTCTCTCCATCAGCAGAGGTGTAGCGCACCACATACCTGTCAATGTCAGCCTCTACTGGGTCCCAGGACACAGTGGCAGTGTTTTCTGTCACCTGCTCTGTCACCAGGTTTTTGGGGCTGTCAATATCTAAAAGGAAAAGCTTGATCAATAATCACTAGTAAATAGTGTGATGTCTCAAGTCTGTAGTTCCAGTACTCAGAAGTCTGAGGTGGGGAATCATGAGATAATGAATATGGGATCAATATAGGCTTCCCAACAAGACTTTGTCTAAACCAGTGATTCTCAGCCTGCGGGTCATGAACACTTTGGGGGTTGAATGACCTTTCACGGGGGTCACCTAAGACCATTAGAAAACACAGATATTTACATTATGATTCATAACAGTAGCAAAATTAAAGTTACAAAAAAAGCACTAAAAATAATTTTGTAGTTGGGGGATCACCACAACATAAGGAACTATATTAAAGGGTTGAAGCATTAGAAAGTTTGAGAACCACTGGGCTAAGAACATGTACACAACAGGCAAACCTGGGCTGAAATTCCTGTTCTTACAAGTTTCCCCATCTCTACACTGGTGTTCAATTGACTCATGGACAGAGATCTTATCTCCACAAGTAGGCTCTTGGATCCTCAAGGCAGTAAGTAGCCCAGGACAGTGAAAACAGTAATATATTCAGAGTTAGAGAGGATGAGTTTCACTCCCAGCGTGGAGACTTCACTCCCAGTGCCTTGGAGACTTCAGCAGCTAACTAAACCTCAGTCTCCTCACATGTAAAAGTGGATCATAGATATACACAGAATAAGATGCTGCAATACTCCAGGAGTATTTAATGAATGGAATCCTATGACCCATACTTTTTATCAACCTGAATTTTAGAAATCATATGCTCCACTACATTGAGGATTCCCAACTGTGAATGTAAACATGGACTCCCGCTCTACCAACAGAACAAATTCTTCTCATGACCAAATAAATAAAGACAAATGCCCTTGTGAGTATGTAAAGAGACACAATCACTTCAGTGAATAGTTAGGCAGCAACTCAAAAATTAAATATATAGAATTAACAATTCATTTCTAATACATCTATCTAAGAGAAATGAATGCCTCAGAACCATTATCCATAACTAGCATGGCAAACTAAATAGGCAGAAAGACAAACTGCTAAACAAATGTGTATATCCATACAAGGAAATACTAATTTTAATAAAAAAGTCAACATATCTGAAAACTATGCTTTGTGACAGAAATAAATCACAAAATGCCACATACTATGCTAATCCATATATTAGAACTGTCCAGCACAGAGAAATCCAGAACAAATCTGTTCTACTGATGGGGAGGGAATGAGGACAGGCACTAAATGGCAATGCATGTCATCTTCCTTAATGTGATTAAAATGTTCTAGATAGACAATGCCCGTAGTTGGGCAATTTTGTAACTATGTAATACTAAATGCTGAGCTGTATATTTTAAAGACTGAGTTTTATATGTAAACACATCTTAATAAGGCTACTCTTTGCAAATGAAACAAAAATGGGGAAGCCTTAAAACTATCAACTGTGGGTTATGTATGACTACAAATCTAGGTTGTCAAAATGGAACACACAGCACTCAAATAACCCATTCACTAGCAGAACAATAAATCCTCCTGTTCCAAGGAAATTCCAGCAAAAACCACTCCCTAAAACACCTAGCTCCTAGATCCTAAAGCATGTGCTTTCCTTATGTCACTTTATTTTCAGGATGAAATAATTCAATGACTGGTAGTGAGGGAAATACCCAATTAGAAGAACAGTGTATATATGTGACCAATCATTAATCTTTGTAATACCAAAGTATGAGATCCATATTTCTGGATTAAATGTAAAGGGTATGTGAGGATGTTATGTGTCTTCTACAGGCATTGGTTTCTTCCAAGGCCAGACAAAGAATAGTTAAGTGTTCCCACTAAGGCTTACCAAGAAACAGGTCACATCCTCAAACAACGACGTCCATACCTGTGGGGGCCTTGGTGTTGGCCTTCCTGCTGTCCTGGGCTCCCTTCTGGGCCCACACATCAACCTTGTACTCCATGCCTGGCCTCAGGCCCTTCAGGACGGTGCTGCTCTTCTCCTTTGACACAGGAACCTCCCTGGTCTCTCCATCAGCAGAGGTGTAGCGCACCATGTACCTGTCGATGTCGGCCTCCACTGGGTCCCAGGAGACGCTGAGAGTGGTCTCTGTCACCTGGTTGGCCACCAGGTTTTGGGGGCCATCAATATCTAAAAGGGAAAGAGCGGATCAATAACACTAGTAACAGTCCCCAGAGAATGAGACCTTTTGGCCTGGGCAGGGGCTGTTTCCAGTTCTTAAGGTCTCCCCATATCCTGTAAGCATTTTCAGTGCTTCATGGACAGAGACCTTGTCTCCACAGCTGACCTCAGAGTCTCAGGGAGGCAGCACAGGTCAGTAGAACGAGCACTGCATCCAAAAGGACTGTGTTCTACCTTAAGAGGCAGAGCTGAGGGGCAGGAAGCACCTTGGGTTCCAGTCAGCAGACCAAGAACCTCACCCCAGCTCTGCCATCAGTGGACTGTTGGTAGCCAGCCTCAGACAACTCAGCTGCCTGTCTCTGTGTTCTGCCTCATCCCCTCTAAAACTATGCATAGACTGTTGTATAGACTTCAGGTTCTTTCAGGCCCTAATATTCAACATATGTATCTGTTTTCATCAATTATTAATTTTGTTACTTGGGCAATTTGCTTCACTGTATTCTGCACTTGTAAAGTAGAATTATTTTTAGGGGTGTGTGTGTGTGTGTGTGTGTGTGTGTGTGTGTGTGTGTGTGTGTG
>CAJQZJ010033952.1:1003210-1035640 GCA_907164525.1 Lophiomys imhausi
TGTGTGTGTGTGTGTGTGTGTGTGTGTGTGTGTGTGTGTGTGTGTGTTTAGAGCTCTGTCAACTAAGATAAAAACAATGTTTATAGGTCAAGAGCCATAGAATATTCATTCCGAGATTCAAAATGTAATAAAGGGAACTCTAGCCCTTGTGCCTCAATTTCTTCAACAAAGGAAATGAAAACAGGAGGTTGCTAATAATAATCTATATTTTGTAGAGTTGTTACATCCATTTGTTATATCCTATGAGTTAAAAACATGTTATGACTGTTCTTAGCAGTGGGTAAATTCTCAACACTTTCAATTATCATTACTAATGATGAAATCAATTCACTGACATTTTATAAATCCAAAAGATCATCTTCCTCCATACTACACAACAGAAGGTAATCAAAACATATTTTATCAATAAACTAGTAACATTTCTTTTTTCTAAATAGTTCATTGCAAAAGTCATTTTCCTGAGGTCATTTGTATGCTCATATGTTGCTTTAAGCTATGACCTCAAGAAAATTGGCATCTAAATTCCTACCCAGAAGCCCACAAATAAGGCAAAATTGACAGTTTTCTGATCCTTGGCTGACCATCCATGTCTAGACTATTAAAGAAGTTGGAGAGGTCAGTGTGTTAGGACTTAGAGAATAGAATTCTTTGAAAAGATTTTGTGTACTCTGGGTGAGGTCTGAACTTTAATCTTTCACCTGGTTTCACCAGGATCCCCGGTAACCACATTATGCTTGGTATGAAGCAAGAGGTCTCAGCAGGGGTGATTAGCAATGCCTAAGACATTCTGACTGCCTCAGTTGGGCATAGGGAGGGAGACACCGGAGTATACTAAATATCCTCCAACACAAAGGAAAGCCCCCTACAACAAAGGATTGTCCTGCCCAAATGCCAAGAGTGCCGATGTTGACAAGCTCTTTCTAAAGCATGGGGAGCTCATGACCTGGTGTGACATGTGGTTAAAACACCTCACCAGTGAGAAAATGGCTGGCTGCTTCACACAGAACAAGATGGGCTTCAGAGTTCCATGCAGACTATGTCATTTGGATGGACCAAGAATCCATATGTGGTTCTCATGAACCAGATGTCAGTTGAGCAAAGCAGGGCGTGCTTGGGGTCGTGTCAAGAGCTATCCTGGAAGACTACTTACAGATATGAGGTAATGCCATCAGAGCAGTTTTTGTGATCCTCAGCTAACCAATCTTGGTCAACCAGCCATTAGAGGAAATATGCTGGAGGATTAGGAGGGAAGAAGGTAACAGAACAAGATGGAAAAAAAGATTGTACTTATGCCAGCTGAAAGAATAGGACCTAAAGTTCAAGGTGGAAAACAGAAAAGTTGAGCAATGGCCCTTCTCACAGCAAGCAGTTTGCATGCAAATGGCTAACTGCAAATGAAGGATGGGCTCTTACATGAAAATGGACATTTTCATTACTAAAAAAATCAACACTGGGGGGAGAAGACACTGACTTATTTTTAGATAACAAAACACTCCAATTATTTCTGCCTAAAACATTCATCCAAAGGGCAGAAACAAGAACAAACTTCACTGGAAGGTTTTAAACAAGTGAGGAATTTTTAAAAAGGAACAGTTGTTTGTGGATCACAACCTACAAGTCTGGCTCTTTCAGCGTGACAGTTACTCTTGCTTTCTTCATATTTGCTTCTTGCCAAAGTGAAACATTTAGTTTTAATAACAAATAAGGTTCACAGGCAGAAGAAGAAACAGGGAGGTTGTGAGAGTAAGCATCAGTCTTTAAAGACCACAGTTTGGAGACTACAATATGAGACATACATTCTAAGAGAAGGAGGTATACAATTTGCTGTGGACAACCTCTAAATCAATGAAATCCTCATCCTTCTGCCAAGGTCAGAGAAGGAACAATCAACTTAGACGTCTCATGAGCTTAGAAATGACATAGTGACAATGCATGCTCCATCACCTGTGGGGGCCTTGGTGTTGGCCTTCCTGCTCTCCTGGGTCCCCTTCTGGGCCCATACATGGACCTTGTACTCCGTGCCCGGCCTCAGGCCTGTCAGGACGGTGGTGCTCATCTCCTTAGGCACTGGAACCTCCCTGGTCTCTCCATCAGCAGAGGTGTAGCTCACAATATACCTGTCAATGTTGGCCTGAACAGGGTCCCAGGAGACACTGAGAGTGTTCTCTGTCACCTGGTCAGTCACCAGGTTTTTGGGACTGTCAATGTCTGAAAGGAAAATGTTTGAGAAGTCTAAGCTGTAGCAGTGGAAGCCACACCCCATTATCCTTCTTTTGATCTTCCTGAACATTCAGCACAAGTCAGTGGGTCACCACATCAAATCTCTGCTGGGAGTCAAGGGAGAAAGCAGTTTCTGATCTCAGTTTCAAAGTCAGGCTAGCTATACACTTAGCATCTTTTCTTGGCTTTCGGCTCCCTAAAATGTAGAGGGAACAATATCTTCATAGTAGCATGCAGCACATCGAGACAACCAATTAAACACCTGCCACACTGTTAGAGTACCCAATTTATCATTTCATCAAGGGCTGCTTCACCAGTGAGCACTCTGAAAGTACTGTCACAAATATTTCTGTAACCAGACTCTCTAGGCATATCCATGGAGTCCGCTAAAAGTAATACTACTGCACAATTGTACTTTCTCACTGAGACCGAGGCTCGACGATTAAGTTAGACTGACTAACCTAGTGAGCCCCAGAGATCCACCTTTCTGCCTCCCTGGTGCTGGAATTACAAGCATGTGCTGCCACATCCAGCTTTTCTTACACAGATGCTAAGGATCAAACTTAGATTGTGCAGCAAGCACTCTACCTTCTGCACGCTCTGTCTTCAGCTCCAGTGTCCCACATCTTAACCTTCCAGTTATAGTCTCCCATCTCAGATCCCAATGGCTCTGCACACACTCAGATCCAGGAGTTCACATTTCCTTCCAACAGACCGTCTCTCTCTTTCTCTGCTTACCTGTGGGAGCCTTGGTGTTGGCCTTCTTGCTTTCTCTGTCGCCTTTCTCAGCCCACACGTAAACTTTGTACTCCACACCTGGACTCAGGCCAGTGAGGACAGTGCTGCTCTGATCCTTGCTCACGGGAACCTGCTTCGTCTCACCATCCACGGATGTGTAGCTTACCACGTACCTGTCAATGTCAGCCTCTACTGGGTCCCATGAGACAGACAGAGTGTTCTCTGTCACCCGGTCAGTCACCAGGTTTTCTGGGCTGTCAATTTCTTTAAGGAAGATTCAAAAGAAGAGGGTTAGCTTTATTACTCTCTAGTTCCTAAAAGGCCAAAGGCATTTCTAAAATAATGATGTCAATTGATTCCACAGTCACCTATATGCCAGAGATTGAGAAGACTTTAAGGCTTTAAGTAGACAAGTGGTCATGTACTCTAAGCAGAAACTACTTGTATAACTGGAAGAGTATTCAGACCATGCCAATATATAGATCAATTCTGTAAACTTTGCTCAATTTTTTTTCTACAGAAATGGCTTTCGCATACAAAGTTTTCCTTTACCATAGAATACATAGCCATTCCCTAGCCCCTTGTACCTGAAAGCAAGCATATTTCAATAATCTTCTCCCCCTGCTTTGATATGTTCTTTGGAAAGAAAAATGTTCTAGAAGTAGGAGCTGTTAGTGTTTTCTACATAAGACATTCTGCCTGTGGCCATGGAATGGGGCTCCCTTTAAATCAGTGGTACTGAAATAGGAGCTAATGAACAGGATTCTAGTAGACTCTGCCTGAGTGTCTATGACAAAACCAGACAGGAGCTTGGGTTCTGGTTGCCTTGGTTCCTCACTTAGGACAAACTGTATGGTTTAAGTTTGGTCTCTGCACCTCTACAAAGAAGGAAATAATAGGATCCTTCTCATAGATGAACTACTGCATGGTAAGTGCTTACAAGGCCTGCTATGAATAACGACATTTAAGGTATGGGATATCACTTCCTCCTCAAAATGCAAGGCCTTAGAGTCATAACTCAAAACAACAAAAGGCATTGCTAAAGAGTAATGACTTTATTATCCTGCTCTAGGAGCCAGCTCCTTAGGAGTGTTCCCAGAAAGAAGGAGCATTTAAACCTGCACATCACAGCCAGCCAGGCCTGGCAGTCACCTCAGCAAAACATGTAGTCCTGTGAGACAACTGACCTTAAGAAGCACAGAGATAGTACTTTTCCACTGACATATGCCAAGGAAGGAGAAAGTGTCTAACTCCTGGGACACTGAGCTGGCTTCAATGTCCCAGCCTTATCCTTGGCTATTGTACCACCTCACAGATATGCCCACCATAAGGAACACTTGATATTACCAACTGCCCAACCTCATACCTGAGGCCTTTGTACATGCTACTTTCCCACTAGCTCCCACCTGTCCTTCCAAGATCTTTTCAGGGGTCACCTCAAACCCCTTCCTACCCCAGTTGGTTTTGGTCAGTGTTTTATCATAGCAACAGAAAGCCAACTGTGAGACTTGATATTTATCAAGTTGTTTTATTGAATTAACTCACTGTGCTGGATGGTTTTATGTCAACTTGACACAAAACTAAAGTCATCTGAGAGGATGGAACCTCAATTAAGAAAATGCCTCCATGAGACTGAGCTGTAGGCAAACCTGTAGGGGATTTTTTTGGTTAGTAACTTGTGGGCGAGGGCCCAGACCATTGTGAGTGGACCCACCCTCAGCTGGTGGCCCTGAATTCTACAAGAAAGCAGGCTGAGCAAGCCATGGTGAGCAAGCCAGTAAGCAGCACTCCCCCATGGCCTCTGCATCAGCCCCTGCCTCCAGGTTCCTGCCCTGTTTGAGATCCTGTCCTGACTTCTTTTGATGATGAACTATGATGTGGAAGTATAGGTTGAATAAACCTTTTCCTCCCCAACTTGCTTTTGGTCATAGTGTTTCATCACAGCAATAGTAACACTAACTAGGACACTTACATAACCCTCCCTATATCCCTACAACACAGGCACTCCTGAGCCATTTTACAAACCAGAAATTGCCCCACCACCACTCACCTAATAAATGGTAGCTCAGGGGTTAAAATTTGAACAGCCAAGGATCTGAACCATATTCCTAATTATTATGCCTACTCTCTGAGGTTCTCTTGTATTCAATGACTGTCCAAACACAATCAGTGGATCCTTTTCCTCTGGCTTCATTAAGTGTTTTAAAAGAGCAGGTGGGTACCAATTAGGCTATTAGGAATTCAGGGAATCGCCAGAGGAGTGTTTAAGTACAAAGAATGGCCATGCTATGTCCCAGTATGTCTCCGAACACCTGAAGACCTGAACTGAGAAGAGCTAGTGGGTGTAGTTTGGAAATCATTGTGTTTCTGAAAGTTTAAGGGAAGAACCAGTGCATTTGGCAAATGCTGATGTAGGATGTAAACTATTTCCATGGTCTGCAACATGCTTCTATCACCACCAAAAAACCAAGATAAACATTCACATTTATAGCTGATCCAATGTTTACGTTTTTAATTTAAAAAAATTACAAAATTTTACTCTATTCCAAGAGAGATGTATATGGAATTTTATCCCAAATAAGTATGACTATTTCTATTAAATAATCTTCTCTCAGTCTGGGGTTAAAATGGAAAAAAGTCATAAATATCACATTTGAAATTTGCTTTGGGACAAAATTCTCAGCACTGAGCAGAGGAAGTAGGCACAAAGTCCCACCCATAACCAAGAAGCTAACTTCAATTGATACATAATGGAAAGGAGAGATCCATTTTCCCTAGTGGAGTGTCACTCGGCATCTCAGTCATACTCCAAGCAGGTCCTATGCCCAGGAATAGACAGCCAACACAAAACAAACTCCATGGCTTTGTTTTGTGAGCTTTGGGTTATGTTTTTTTCAGTTCATTTTGACTTTTGATGTTTTGAATTTTTTGTTTTGTTTTATTGTTTTTCTCGGGGGCTTTCTTGAGAGAGTGAGAAAAGGAGACAGAGAGAAAGAGAATATGAAGTTGGTTGAGTAGGGAGGTGATGGGGATCTGGGAGGAGTTTGGAGAGGAAAAGAATTTAATCAAAATATATTATATAAAAAATTAATAAATATCTTCTTAAATTGCTTTTATAAATATTCTCCCACCCCACCAACAAAAGAGCTGATGCCAAGTGGCACTGATCTTCATCTTCAAAAACAACTTCCCCCCTTATGCTGAGAAGCCTATCCAACTCCCATTCTCTTGTTACCTGTGAGGGCCTTGGTGTCTGCTTTCTTGCTGCCCTGGTTGCCCCTCTCAGCCCACACAAAGACTTTGTACGCCTCTCCTGGCTTCAGGCCTGTCAGGATGGTGCTGCTCTGGTCCTTGGGTACTGCTTTCTCCTTGGTCTCCCCATCGGGTGAGATATAGCGCACCACATACTTGTCTATGTCAGCCCTCACTGGATCCCAGGAAACAGATGCTGTGTCTTCTGTCACCTGATTAGTGACCACATTGGCTGGTCCATCAATTTCTTCATAAAAACACATAAGCAAGAAAAATTAGAGAAACCACTCACCTGGTAAAATCCACAGTCACTTTAAGGCCTAGGTCAGTGGTCTCCACAGTGTAAGTGGGTCATCTAGCCTCTGCCTTAACCTTAAACTGAGCATAGGTCTCTGGTAGAGTGAAAAACAAATCTGTTCTAGTTTCAGATCACTGGACATCTTAGAGTAAACTCCACTAGGTACAGTATATAAACACCATAAGAAATAATCAATGCTATCATTGACATAGTTTCTTTGAAATATAACTCCTTTAACGTATCTACCATTAGGTACAGATAGAATACTTCTAAGTCCCTTTCCAGTAGACCCCTCAACAAGTATTCAAGTACAGCTGTCCTTCCTCTTCACAATTCTGCTGAAATCAAAATAACTGACCTTTTCTATCTACTCCTTCCAAAGTAAAGTTTCTAGATCGAGCATTTATCATTTATCTATATAATGCTCCTTTCTTCTTCCTTTCCCAAATAAAAGCACCAAAAATTTAACTCATTTACCCCACAGCAATGTGTATGACAAGCAATGTGATGACACTCAGCAGTTACCAATAAATAAAATGGCCAGAAGTCTTTATTGAGGTCACTTATGTTCAGGACAATTTGCCAACTGTATCCTTCACACACACACATGCTTCTCAATGAGGTACCCTGTACCTATGGCCTCAGAAAGTCCCTAATCTTTTTCACACTCGCACTTACTAATTTTTATTCAGGAGTCCTCAAATTTTGTCAACACTAGATCCCTGCCCGGTGCCATCAGCAGAGATTCCACTTTAGAAAGCTTAGAATAAGCCCTAGCATCTCTTAGCTTCTTTTCTGGATTTTTGTTTGTTTGTTTGGTTGATTGGTTTTGTTTTTTGGTTGTAGAAGTTGGGGAAGTTCTTTCAAAACAGATTCTTACTATATAGCCCAGATTTACCTTGAACTCATGATCCTTTTGCTTCAGACTCCCAAGTGCAGGGATGACAGGCATGAATCACCACAACCAGGGATGTATGTGTACATATGCTGATACTTGTCTCTAATCCCAGCATTCAGAAGGATGAGATAAAAGGATTATGAGTTCAAGGTAAATCTGGGCTATACATGAAGTCCAACACCAGACTAAACCACAGAGAAAAAACTTTATCTAAAAACATATAAGTTAGTAAATACATAAACAAAATATTAAAGTGATTCTGATGGACATCAAAGAATGGGGACCTCCATGTTAAGCCCCATCATCCCCATTCTGTGCATGTGTAAGACTGTCCTTAGCCAACATTTATGCTTATTATTAAACAACCTTTTAAAAGTTCCATTTGTAATTTGGTCTTTTGTCTAATATCCTCACCTTTCTGTCCATCTTCCTTCCATTGGATAATTTTATAAGCAAGTCATCTATACATACTCCTCAAGGCCACTGACAAAGATGTCGGGCAGACAAAACTAAGACATGACACTAGATTGTCCTCTGCATATGGATCTACATCTTTTTAACCTTAAAAAGCCACAGAATATCTTCTTAGTCTAAGGCAGCTAAACTCTTCTCCTTTCCTCTCTATTTATTCTTGGCCTCTTAGCCAAGGATTTTTCAGAGAAAAGTTAGTTACAATTACACATAGTCCTATTTTTCCAACCTTAGCTACAGTACACCTTTATCAAACATAAGGGCAGTATTTTATTCTCAAGAAAAGATGAAATGTGTTCCATTACCAGAGGCAGTTCATATTTCATTTGGTAAGTCTACTGCCATTTACTAAGCACACACCAAGGGTCATGGTGTTTTTCATGCATTAGTTATCAAATCTCATGGTAAAAACACAAGACATTTACCAGGTGACTCAAAAGTTTGGAAAACTAATAAAGTTTTCCCTCTTAGAACAGTAAGTATATGATAAGCTTAGAGATGGGTCAGATAACTTCTCTAAGATCAAATAATAATAAATATTAGTGACTGTCACTCCACTAACAATCGTTGAATGTCTACTTACAGCTGAGGATCAGCTGTGGCATGGGTTAAATTGTGTCTAGTTCTGCTCCGACACAACATACCAAAGTGCTATACCTTGTACCCCAGGATGGACCCTTATTGTTTTTAAACAATCTTTTCAGTAATAATAAAGTTAAAAAGGAGTTGGATAGACCCAGTCCAATATGACTGGCATCTCATCAATCTATGTGGAATAACCACTAACCACAAATTGTAGGTAAAATAAAATATTCTCTGAAAGGCTATTGTAACCTGAAATAACTTAGTAGTAGAAAATTAGAATTTGGGGAAAATACTAAAGAGAGAAAGCAGCCTTGGGCTGTTGGAGTGCTAGACCTATCTCATCATGAATGGAAGACTTGTGGAATGAGATAGGGGGAAACCTTGATGCACAAACTTACAGAACCCCAAGGCTAAACTTTGGGAGGCTTAAAGAGGTTGTTCAGAGGAAAGCACGCACACAACAGAGAGAATTCCCCGTCACCCATTTGGTAATGCCCCCTTACCCATTTGGATTGCTAAAAATGACTCTGCGCTTGCTAGCAAGGGATGGTAACAGCTACCAAGGCCACAGCTTAGTCTGGAGCAATAGTGATGGAATGAGAACAGAAGATTAAGGACAGAGAGAGGAGTGAATTTCTGCTCTTGAAGTCCCTGATCCTCACTCATCCTCTCCAAAGTGGCCTCCCACATCTATAAAATCCAGGATCCTGGCAGTGCCTCTCACTTCTGCACCTTGCCCCAGACAGTTCTTAGCCCATAGCTTTTAGACATTCTGCACAGGCCAGTGGATTGGTAGAGTCTGAATTGTATGTGTACTGAGGGATCCAACCTGGCTAACCCTGGAGCTTGTTTTCCCTCAGCAGCCTCAGAACACTGAAGAGATGGAGGAAGCAGCTCTCTGCTTTTGTCTGTACAGGTCAGATGGGTGACTAAAGGGGGTGGAAAGGCTTGCTATCTCTGCCTTCATTCTGGGTCTGTCCTCTTTTTTGCTTTAACCTTTGGGTCAGACTCCTCTCTGCTCTGCATGTAGACATGTTGATCATTTCAGAAATGTTTTGTTCAAAGTTGTAATGCAGGATAACTTGACCTAGACCTAGATAAGTCTCTGTTTCTCCTTCAACGTTAAAAAAAAAAAAACTATCAGATGCCATGTGAAAACAAAAAGACCATGATAAGAGAAGGCACCCAAGTTTCTAAAAGAGCTCTGCTTGTTCAAAGAAAAGACAGTAGCATCCCTCCTCTTCATTTAGGGGAGAGTCTCTCTCCCTCATCGGTCTTGTCCTGTGTCTGTAACTCCCCAACTGTCTAGACTCCAAGGTGATTTGCAAGTAAAAGCTCCCATTTCTCCATTCTTCCATCACTGAATAAAGCATTTCTTTCACTGTAGTGCTCATTTTTCCCAACATTGGTTTTTCTATGGGGTGGGCTTCCAGACCTGGATTAGAGTCAAAAACCTAAACGAATAAATACATAAATCTTTGTTATGAACACCAAGAAAGAAAAATCAGTCTGGTTCTATGTCTAGAACAGCTCTAGACCTGTAAGATTACCCACAGAAGTCCAGCTGGAAACAGAACCAGCCTAGAACTCAGCCAGCTCTCCCTCCTTCCCCTCCCCTTTCTCTCAGCTCCTCAATAGCACAAACCAGAAGGGGGACCTCCTCACAGAGCCATGAGCCCTGATCAGTCACAGGATGCAGCAGAGGTAGCCATCAGATACTGATGTCTGAGAATGAGAAGACCTCGGGGATGGGCCCCACACGCTCACAAAATTGCATGAAGCCAGCACTGCAAGACCAAAACCTCCCTGTCTGCCAAGAAGGGATTTGGGGATCATTAAACCGTTTTTTCCACGCAGCAGAATCTTCCAGTAGCTGCACTGGTGGGCCAAATCATAAATGAATTACAGCTGTAGCCTCATCTACAAAACAGGAGCTCTCCAACCTGGTCCCAATGTTCTCCATCAGGTACAACTTCCCACCTGCTGGACACTGGTCATCCTCATCAACCTCTATCAGCCTTGTCCTTTTCCTGGTATTAGTTTGATAAAAAGAATGACTGAAGAGGAGGTGGTAGGAAGATGTTAAAGGAAGTGAATCAGTTAGCAACAGTGGGTGAAACTAATAATAAGATGTCTCCCTGTTTTTTAATGCTACCTAGAAACCTTGACTTAAATATAGTTACTGACCAGGGCTTCCAAATCCTGTCTATCTGTAAGCTTTCAGGTGTATTAAAATGAACTAATCCAGAGCAACAAACACTGCTCTCTTACTACAAAGTATTCTCCACTCTGCATAATCCCAAAGCAGGATAGGACGACAGGAAAATTGGTGGTACGTGAGAAGGGAAAGGTACCGTCACCACAGACCCCCATTGTAAAGATTGCCTGCATGGGAACAATATCACTTTTCCTGAGGGACATGTGAAACTGAAGAGTTAAAACAACTGATGAGCCGTGTTTAAGGACAAAATGTTAATGGCCTTTGAGCTCAACCATATCAGAATTGTTTGTCTGTAAACCTAATTTTTTTTTTCCTGAGGGGAAAAAAAACTCAAAACAAGTTATAAGTTTGCAGACAAAAGGGGTCTTGATTTTCTTTGGTCTAGGTATAGTAAGAATTTCTTTGATCTTTTTTACCTAAACTTTTCTTCTCAGCACTCCCTTAACTCATTTGTAAACCTTTAGAACCCGCTCCAGAAGCAACTTATAATCTCATTGACAAGTAAAAACAATTCTTAAGTTAAAAATAAGTATACGAGAACATTATGAGTCAATCTTTTAATTTCAGATTCTTGGATTTAGCCAGGCGTGGTGGTGCATGCCTTTAATCCCAGCTTTCAGGAGGCAGAGGTAGGCAGATCACTGTGAGTTCAAGACCAGCCTGGTCTACAAAATGAGTCCAGGATAGCCAAGGGTACAGAAAATCCTGTCTTAAAAAAAAAAAAAAAAAAAAAAAAGGCTAATTCTAGATTCTTGGATTTAAATACAGATCATGTCCTTTGACCAATCTAACTTCAAAATCCCTTGTAGGTATCATTAAATACTTACTATTCTCTGTCTCTTGAGAAGCCTATAGCTATCCCTTGAGGATGTTTTATCCTTTCCTTATGTTTTGTCCTCAAATTTTTTTTCTGCAGAATTTTTCAAGGTCCTGGCTATAGCAGAACAGAGGTCCCTGGGAGAACTCCTCAACCTGCATAGCTGTCAATGTTGAGGTACATCTCCTGCTGCCCATGATAACCCAAACTCTCTCACCTATTGTCAGCATAGACTCGGTGTTAAGCACATATGTGTTCCTTCCCAGACGTCTATAAAAATATTCTTGGCTCCATGTCCCACTCACATATTTTTGATTGGTATTTAGCCCTGTTGCTAATAGTCAAAGGAACTTGCCCAAGAACCTGGTCAGGGTTTTGTTTTGTTTTATTTTGTTTCTATCTAGCAGCTGTAACAGCTCAATAAACCCTTTTATTTGGAGACCCTTCAGTTTTATGACTTTTGTTAAATGGAAAGTTACTGAACTACATTGTTCCCTCCCTGCATATACATATGCTGTTCTTAAATTCCACTACTCTTTTTTTCATCTTGCAAGATACAAAACATTTAGAGAAAACAAATGTGTTTTTCTCCTAAATTAACTAATAGTCTCAACCAGGTCTGGAATTGTTGCCTGACCTCAGAAACTATAGTATCTTTTCCTTTTTTGTTTTAGTAGTGCACACACCATATATTTATTTGCAAGCCAATAAAGTATCTCAACCTGATGTTAGGATACAATTGACAATAAAAACACTTCTCAGAAGCTAATGGTCTAGTTGGGGTAATTAATATACTTGAAAGGTTAACTACCAATTCAATGGCACATGCCATTAATTGCTGTAAGAACTTAGAGACTGTGACATTTAATGTGACTATGAAAGGTTTAGTCAAGAAGTTGAAGTTTTGTTACCAGGATTAGCTGACATGTAGGCCAGTGAAGGTGGTTTTTCCCTCCTGATCCTGCTTTACAGTTTACATCCTGTTTTCCCTGGGTAACATTAGGAATGGAAGCTTCACAATTGAATTTAAACCTCCTACAGGTTTAAAATAAAACATGAAAAGATGGAGGTATCAGGGTTCCCCTAAATGGGAAAGCAAGCTCCACCTGGTCAGAAGAGTGGAAGCTGAGTTTCACCTCTCTTCCTGGGTGTTCTGGGTGGACAGTGACATTCTGATACACTGGAAAAATCACTTACAAGAACATGGTATTGTGTCTCTCCTAAAAGTTAATTCACTGGGCCCTGTAAATCTCCTGGCCAAGAGTTTAGCACACAGGAAAGATGATTCATCTAGACACATGATAAGGCAATGAGAGGAATAATTATCCTTTTAATGAGATAATATACTTATCAGCCCCACTATGCCTGCCTACTCTTTTGAGATCAGAGTAAAAAAAAAAAAAAAAAACAAGAAACTTTCCTTTTTCTTTTTACTTTCTTTCTTTCTTTTTTTAATCAACCAAAATCCAAAGCATGCTTTCCCTAACATTCTGGGCTTTCTCACTCTTCCTCTGAAGGACCCCTCCCCTTTTACCATGCAGCTGCTTGTCACCCTACACTGATGAACACACCAGCTTTCTTAGATCCTAACTCAAAAAGACTTTCTCTTCTTCTTCCCCATCCACCTCCTCCCCAGTGGCTAAGGTTTACAACTGGCCTCCCTATTCTTGTTTCAAATACTGAGAAAGCAATCCTCCTGGGTCTTTCTGGGTCCATTTTTAAGTCTGACCCCTCAATCCAAATCTAACACTATTTCTAGTAGGTACTATTAGAAGTGAATTGACATATATGACACTCAGTTGGTGTCTGATGGAGAAATGCTTAATATATATGGAGAATAATCCAAACACACACACACACACACACACACACACACACACACACATACACACACACATGCATGCACGCATGCACGCGCTAATAACCAAGTGTTGTGCTGATTGTATGAGGAGAAAACATTCATCTGTCACAATGGCTAAGCTTCAAAGCTTACAGATACGCATCCTTTGTTCAACCTAACTCTGCCACTTCTTGGCAGGGTGATCCTGACCTCCAGTTTTTTAAGTCCCAGTTTTCTTATGCACATGACCTAGAAATAATAGTAGTAGCTCATCCATAGACTGACTGTGAGAACCAAATGACAAAACTTATGAAAAATGCCAAGGGAATTCACTGCCTGGCACACGTCGTGAACTTTCATTTGATCTGCAACTTCTCAATCAAGCCACAGAGGAAGCTCTTGGAAGCAAGGGAAATACTTGCCATTTTCTGACTCACTCAAATATCAGCCATTCAGGCAGACTACCCAGTCTATCTTGTCTGGATCATAAATTAAACTACATCTTTTCCTTTATAATTACCTAGCTCTCTAACTCTTACATGTTCCAATCATCTCATAGGAAGCTGAAATAGTGAACTCAGCCCTCCCACTCTCTCATAATCTTTACTATATTACCCTACCTAGCTACTCCTAAGAGTGAACTGGAAAGGACAAAGCCACCTTTTAAGAAAAACTCACTGTAGGCTCCAGTCACCAGCCTCTTCCAGATTCCAATCTATGCAGGCAGGAGCACAATTACTGTAGGAGACTCAACATGCATGTTAGCCTACAATGTTTTCAAATTCCATTCTGTATGATAAATGACAAATTACTGCTGCATAACATCTTATAAGTATTATCAATAGACAAATGCTAACTATACCATGACTCTCATGTGAAGGTCTTAAACATTACCTCCCATTTCCAAATAGACTGATTGAGTGTGGACATTCGGAACAAATACAAATACAACATGACAAATAGTCCAGTTCCTCCATCCTCAGGGAATGCAGTTCTGCATGCATTTCAGTGCCTTGAGACAATAATCAGTGATTGAAACAATAGAAATCAGAAGAAAGGTATCAGGGATAGTAGGTCCCCTTGACTCCAAGATTCCAGGAAGGTTTTTCCATGGTAAGAAAAAAGTGAAGCATAAGAAATTTGCTTCTGTTCTTCTGCCCCTTAGTATTGATGCCCATTTAGAGAGCTGTAGCACTTCTCCATGGAAATCGTGAAATTGTCACCTAGAGACAAGAAAAATCTGAGAATGTGAAGATGATTAAACTTCCATACCCGTTCTGCCATTCAGGAGAATCGGCTTCCCCTCTAGATCTCCTCTTATGGGAACAACTGTGATTTTATATTCTGTTCCAGGCTTCAGACCTAGAAAAAAAGCAACCAACAAGGGTGTGACGACAGGCTCCAGACCCCACTCCCACTCAACTTCTACCTGGGTTCTCTTATGAAGGTAAGATTTATGCTGACACCCAAACTGTAGAAGCAGATGACAAGCCCTGGGATCAGTAGAATGTGAGGGGGTGGGAACAGATGGCATGAAGTCCTTGGGGCTCTTGTTCTTTGTTGGCTATTGAGTACTTACTTCCCAATGTTATTTATAGTCCAAATGTCTTCCAGCTCCTAACAACTGGATTGCCTCAAAATTTCTTTCTCACAATAGAAGAAAGAGGAGAATCTGGGCTAAGTTATCTCCCTGTGGAAACAACTTGAGTGGTTCTTCCTCATGATACAACTATTCAGACTCCAATAGCAAAATGAAAACAAACAGTTGCATCTATGAAGCCCACACACTCATTCTCCTCTCCAGAAACATAGAGAGCTGCAATCTCTTCTCTCAAAAAGGAACTGAGGAAGTAGACAACAGAGTGAGGACCCAGAGGGTGGACCATGAGGCTAATGAGCCCGAGGATCCTTCATTTAGATGGCTTCTTCTGATGACCTGTGTCTAGCTTGCTATTTGTGACTGTGTACCACAATACCTTTCTAAAAGAAGACAATTGTAGAAACTTCAAGTATAAAACTTGGCCCATCCCTGCATCCCTATTCCCTGAGTTCCAGGTCTTAGTGGATCTAGTTCAGTTATCTAAGAAGGGATTGTCCACCCCATGGCTAACACAACCCTTCTCTCTCTCTCCTCTCTCAATATCTTCCTTTCTCCTCACCTTATCCCCTTGCATCAATCCTCAAAAAAAGAGTGTGTATACAACATCAAATATATCCTCACATAGATACAGGGCCTCAAAAATTATGCTGACTTAGAAGGACACTTTAGACATATACTGTAATACATATTTGTAGTATACTGTATAGTTATAATATATGTAGTATATATAGTATATATGTAGTATATACAGTATATATGTAGTACCTTGGGATTCCAGCTCTGAAACACTGTCACTGAGACAGCAGGCCTCTGTAACAGGTTTGTGTCTAAGTGTCTAGAGCCAAGTGTGGTCCCTAAGGCCCAGTGTACACTGTTTCCCTCCACCTTGGCTTCTGCAGCCAGCATCTGGAATCTCCCAATGTAGACTCTTACCAGTGATGTCATATCTACTCTTGGGATCATGGCTCTTAGGCACAGTGACCTCGGTCACTTCCTGCCCTGTTAAGGGACCATACCGAAGCTTGTAATAGTCCACCTCAGTCAGAGGGTTCTCCCACTCCACATCAAGGGACGTCTCGGTCTCTTCATTTACCCAGGCAGTACCCACCACAGCAAGATCTAGAGCAGAGAAGACAGGATAAAATGACTGAGTGCAGGTCACAAAGCTCTGAAGCAGGCCATTGCCACTAAGTCAGCTCCCTTTTTTGACACGCTGAGAGCCGGCCTCTGCTTCAGGACACATATACATATATACTACAGTATACGTCTCTAACAGGGGACTTCAAGCTCCCCGGGTACCAGCTGGCTGTGGCTCTCACATTCTCCAAAGAAGGCAGACTCTTCCTAGAAGACCACGCCTCATCCCAGTTTGTGCCATGCATCTCAGCCTCCTATACAGACTCTGGCCAAGCCAGAGCAGCTCCTCTCAGGCCAGCATCCACAATGCCCAGCCCGAGGCTCAGTCACTCTAAACTGATGTTCTCCCTGTCCTTGGCAATAGTGTGCATGCAAAGCTGAGCAGTTCATTTCAAATTTTCAGGATACATATTTCTAATACAACCAGATCCTTCCTCTAACTCCCATGGTGTTCATATGCTCTATAGATTAACCCAAGGCAAAGCTACAGAGCAGGTGAATTTTAACTTGGTCCTTCTCTGTACCTTTCCCAAACCTTCTAACTAATTATAATACCCAGTGTGTTCATACTGCCCCATTGCCCTATTCATCTTATGACTTTGTGCACAGTAAAATACATAAGACTAAACATTTGTCCTGACACTTGGAAAAAATCCTGAAATTACAATTCAAATCAATGGCACTCTAAGGGAAGAACTTTTGGGAGAGGGCAATTGAAGTCTTTTGTGAACACTTAGGATTGCAATAGCTGTATCCCAGGCTGATAGAGCCTGCTCTTAAAGTGTGAGAAGGAAAAAACAACTTCCAAGATGCCCAGCCTTGCCCCCCTTCCAAGGTCTTGTCACCTTTATCTTGGAGGCAGGTCCTCCCATTCTGGCTGACCACTTGTCAGAGATGGATGACAAGGAACTTTTATATTAGGATGACAGAATATGTACACAGTTGTATCAAGTTCTGAGTGTCTCTGATCCTCTCTTTTTTAGCCAAAGGACCCCTCGGAGCCTTTCTTCTCACCTTTCTTCCTACCTGCTGGCCCCAGTTTCTGTTTTGAGACTTCTTTCAAAGAGGAAATTCCCCAAGTGAAAGGTCAGTAGGAAAGTAATGAAGGTGTCTTGAGGAGCTCCTACACAGCTTAAGAGAATCGAGAAAGATTCACAAATTTAAAAAAAAAAAAAAAAGCAAGGACTCAAGGAGAATCTTCAAGATGGGAATTAAGTGTCAGTAGGTCTAAAGTTCCCTGGAGGGCAGGGAAGATAGATTTGAACTTGAATCCATTTAGACAGAAATACAAACTTCACAGTAGCAAGATTTTACATATCCTCAGAGGAAGCCCTAAGAAGGGCTGCTAAAGCTTTTGAACAAATGTTCCTGCCCTTCCCTGAGAGTCTCAACACTGCCCTGCCTGTAGCAGATGGAGCTACAGACAAAGGCAGCCCCTACCGTTTAGAAGTTGGCCTGGCTCTCACAGCTATGCTTGGTGTCTCCCATACTCATAAACCATGTCACAGAGCAGTAGCCAAGGACACTCTGCAAACAGGCAAGATTGAGACAAAAACAAAGCCATTACAAGTAGCAAGGCAGCTACTTCTTTCCAATAACAGCTTTGGCTGCCTATAATCTAGAGAAAAGTCCCTAACATGCCCAACCACAGAGTTACCCCCACTTCTTGACAACATCCCAATCAAAGCAAACCCCTGCTCCCTTATAATATCTAATTCAACCTCATGTTCTAAAACCAATCTTTCCTTGTGGGGCATGTAGACTGTGCAATCGGGAAAACCATCATGGAGCTAAAGTGAAGTGGAAGCATCCAAACTCCCAAAAATCTCAGTCTTGAGGCTAGCAGGAATAAGGACTGCTCCCTCCATTTTCTGTGCCTCCATACCCCAGGGCTCTTAGTCTTGCCACCCCACCACCAAAATTCTCGAGGTAGTTATGTACCCTAGCACCTGGAATGCCCCTCCATGCAAATGAGGTATCCCAATACCTTAAGCCCTAACCAATAATGTACACCCACCCTGGAAGTCCCTTCCCACTCCCCAAGGTTCATATAGCACTTGTTCACTCTGAATATCATCTAAGAGAGCTGTTTCACTGACTATCACCTAAGAGCTGTAAGCCTTCTTGGAGAAGGCTTTCTCTCCTGGCACTCCCAGCTGGTCCAGGATCCAGCAGACCACATCCATTCCTGGTTCCACTTCATCCTTCCCAACCTGGTGTGCAGCAGTGCCTGGACACCCAAAGAGGAGAAGTGGAACACAGAACCACACTTCCTTACATTCTCGATAAGACACCCCTGGACAGGTCCCCCACGATGAATATTTTCCTAGAAAAAACTGAACAACAAAATCCAACTTGTTCAACTACAGAGGTGCTTGTAGTGATTACATGTGCCACTACAGCAGCTGCTGGTGCTACTGGTGCTGGAGTTGGTGATGGTGGTGCTCCATGTGATGGTTTTGCAGCCAAAACAACTAACACAGAACCAGTCAGAATGGTCCAGTCACTCTGAGTCATTCATTTGCATTATAATACCAGATTCTTTGCCACAGAAGTGTTACTATTAGCCAGTGTGTATGTGTGTGTTTTCATGTTGTGTGTGTTTTCATGTTGCACATGTACACAATTGAGTTCACTTACACAGGTGTGTGGAGGCCAGAGGACAACCTCAGGGACTGTTAGTCAAGAACTGTCCACCTTATTTTTTTGAGACAGGGACTCATATTGGTTTGGAACTCACCGAGTAAGCTAGGCTGGCTGGTCAGCAATCCACCTGGCCCTCCCTGTCCCCATCAGTAAGATTTTTTTTTTTTAGCATGCTCAGGAATATGCCTACTTTTACATGTGATGGTAATTTTCCCTTTATGTATAAGTTTCTGAATAGAAACCCCCACTGCACCCCCACTTTCTTTGTTTATGGAAAAACACTGCTTTGAGAGTTATTCCTGGG
Source organism: Lophiomys imhausi (assembly GCA_907164525.1). NCBI lineage: Eukaryota > Metazoa > Chordata > Mammalia > Rodentia > Muridae > Lophiomys > Lophiomys imhausi. The sequence continues at coordinate 1,022,238 of CAJQZJ010033952.1, forward strand.
GCTTTCCTTATTTTCTGCAAGTAAGAAACCCCTCTCTATTCTTTTCATTCCCTGGATGTTCACCAAGAGATGACCCTGTTGCATTTAATGACATAAGCAGTGATGTTCATTCTCCTATCCATTTGTTGTTGTCTGGTAAGGCAGCAAGCAGACAGTGTGCCCTTGATGCCTGTCTCCTGCATCTTCCACCTTGCTCTGTATCCCAGGATTTTGGTCTCTCTCAATTAAGTCTGCCAGGCCTGTCTTGGATTCAGCCAGAAGAAATCACTGATCGGTCAGAGAACAGGAGAGAGTTCATGCCACTGAACTTCACTCTCCCTGTTGAGGTGTGGCAGACTGCCTGTCTCTCTACCAACATCACCTATTGAGGTGGCCTTTCCTACAGCTTCCCCTGGGCCAGTGTACCAATGCCCATTCTATCCTTCAAGCTAAAATGACTGCTACTAGTGCTTGAGTATTCCACTGCCCAATACTGCCCTTACCTTTGTAAACAACTTTGTAAATGTTCAGATGCCCCATTTGTGTTCTCTTTCCAGATGACCTGAATCTACCTGCTACTGAAGACTCCAGCCCCTTCTCACCATCCCTATGTGAACTTGCTGAATGGCCTTGGAAGCTCAATAAGGAGGTAGAAATTCTTTTTTGTGTGTGTGGGGGGGGTGTGGGGCAACTAGAAGACCTTCCTGCCTTCACCGAAGCAGGAGACCCCTTGGGTTCATTGGGTTTCTATTGCTGACTTCAAAAACCAGGGAACTGGGAATCTGGAAGTGGGGAAGAGAGAATTAGGTCAATTCTTCACACTCCAAGTTAGTAGGAGGGTATTTGTGGGTAATTGCAGGGGAAACATTTTAAATGGAACCTGTCTTGGGAAACCTGGGGTGTCTGAATGTTCCTCACCTGTGGTGGCAAGTAGATGCTGAGGGCTGCTGGAGATGTCCTTCTTCACATTGCGAAGGGTGACTATGTACTTGGTGCCAGGAAGCAAGCTGGTAATATCATAGGTGTGCTGTTCCTTGGGCACCTGGACCTGCTTTGCAGCATGCTCCTTCCCCAGGGGGTAGTAGTTTAGCAGGTAGTGGTCCACCTCACTGGAGGGCTCCCAGCTCACGAGCAGGGAGTTCTCGGTGCTCTTGAGCAGCTGCAGACCCTGGGGAGCCACCACTGCAGGCAGAAGAGGAGCAGGAGGTGAGGGTGGAGAGGGTGAAACTTGGTGGCTAAATGAATATTCTCTAGTGCCTACTACTTAACGCTATGGTTAATACTTAACACTATGGTGGTGAGCCTGCAGAATGCAGACTGAGTATCACACTATTCTTGACACTGTTCCCCAGGAATTTACTGTCTGGTTGTATTAATACTGAGTTAGCTAACCCAGGCTCAGAAAGATGCACATGGCATCTACTCACTTATAATTGGATTTTAGTCATATAGTACAGGATAACTATACTACAACCAATACATCAAAAAGATCAGGAACATAGACATTGTTACTTATCAATGAGACCATTTGCCCTAGGGGTGCTACCATGTAAGCCTCCAGTGCAATAGGAAGCTCTTAGCCCTCACATGACTGTTGAACTGAGAGGGACTGATTTGTAGGGACACTCCACATTGGGAGGAGTGGGATGGGTGGGAGAGGGAGGAGAAGGTGGGAGGGTGGAACCGGGAGGGGTATAAAGAGGGTATTATGATGGAGATGTAACTTGATGTAATAAATAAACATTATAAAAAAAATACTGAGCGCATGCATACTAACAGAACCCAGACCTTCACTACCACCAGGAGCAGCCCTTGGGGAATCTGTGCAAATGCAAATTCTTAGAACCTTCCCAGGAACTTCTATGTGGCAAGCTCTGGCAGTGGGCACTTTATTCTTTTATTTATTTATTTTTAATTTATTGAAAGTTTAGTACAAGGATACAATGTATCTTGATCATATCTATCCCTCACCTCCTCCCCTCCACCCTCTCCTCCATCACCCCCCTCTTTCTTTTTGTATTTACTTGGGAGAGTCCAGTTAGTGCTTCCTGTATGCACTTGGGTACGGGGCCCACCCACTGAAAGCCACACCCAGCAGTCATCAATTGTAAAGCTCCTCTAGTAGGGGCGAGACCTGGGAAGCTTCTTCCCCTCCAGCCGGCTCTATTGTTAAGTCCTACAAGGGGATCATTATTTAGGGTCAAGGGCAAGACTTCCGAATAAGACAACAGGCAACACAGTTAGTATGACTAAGATCACGGGGAAGAGTGGCCCTCAAAGCGCATCTCGGTTCTCACCCTGGGAACAGTCGGGGCCAGTGAAGCCCAACTCACAGTAACACTCGCCGGTGTCACAGAAGCCGTGCCCACTGCAGTCGCCAGGACACCGCTGCTCGCTGCAGTCCTCCGCGGTGAAGTCCTCGTGGCACTGGCACACGCCACGCACGCACACGCCATGCCCACTGCAGTCCTGGGGGCAGGCGGCATAGGCGCAGTCGATCCCCACGTAGGGCTGGTCGCACACGCAGCGCCCATCCACGCAGCGCCCGTGGCCACTGCAAGCCCCGGGACAGGTGGGCAGCTCGCAGTCAGCGCCCTCCCAGCCCTGCTCACAGTGGCAGCTGCAGGTCTCAGGGAAGAAGGTCCCATGGCCACTGCAGTGGCGGCTCAGATCTTCCAGGAAGAGGAGAAAAGAGTGATGAGAAGTGATGCTCACTTCTTCTCCAAGGAAGGAGACCTCCTACTCCTCTTCCCCCTTGAATAGAGATGGCTGCCATTTTCTGGATCTTGTGGAGGTTCTGTGAGGAAAACTCTTTCCACTTGGGCCAAACCTCAGTTTCTCTTTTGTTTGCTCAAAAAGCTGTTTCTTGGGTGGATTCCCTGGGTTCCTTCCTCTCTGAATGGTGGTGACTAGTGCTTTTCCGTAAAGGAACTTTAAATGGTCTACACTGGCGGCTGGGCTCTAACCTCAACGGGCAGGGCTCCAAGGAGAGGGGCAGGTGGACTTTATCTTACCCTGGCGGATGGAGCTGGACCAGCGCGGCTAGCTGTGAACTGAGTCTACAGAAACTGCAGAGTAGCCTGGCCTCAGCGACAAGCCAGAGCATTTGGCCAGGGCCCTCCTAACAGCTACGGGAAGCTGGAGGTCAGACCAGTCAATACAATACCTTCTGCCTCTTGGAATGTCATCTTCCCTTCTTAAGGACACTTCCAAAGTGAGGCTGCTGGTGGGGCATGGGACCAGGGATTGGGGTGCCGGTGGAGGGTGGGGTGTATCACGCTGCCTTCTTCCCAGTGTTCTATCCATGGTCCCTGGTTTTGTACCTGGTATTTAGGGGTGCTCTTTACCAAAACAAGAAAGGTACCATTCATTGTCACTTGAGCAGCTATATTCCTAAACTATGGAGCTGAGAAAACATCATTCTTTGTACTTTATTACTAATAAAACATTTACAGCTTTTGAATACTTACTACGGACCAGGACTCTAATACACACATTCTCTAGTTCTCAGAACTGTGCTAGCTGATAAAAAACTGAAGAAACTTGAAGAATTTTCTGACTATTGCAATTGGCTTCCTTTCTCTCCTTTCTAAACCTTCACTTCCCCCTTGAATAGCAATTCAGCAATTCAGTCAGCCCTGGGATCATTCCCATCTAATATCATTAGCCTAGGAGGTCAGCCACTAAACCTTCCCTGTCTAGGCTTCCAGGTGGCCTTAGAGCTGAATCGGTGAATAGACAGCAGGGTTATGGCCTGCACCCTGAGGAAAGGTGGGTATGAGAGGGACCTGTGCCAACTTCTCACTCATGAGGCTAGTAGAGCCCCTGGCACATAGCAGATGCTCACTAAGTGTTTGTAGAGTGAATACCAGGTGGTAATCTCACCTGCAGCTCCCTGGCAGCAGCGGTTGGCACTACATTGCTCCTTCATCTCTGCCATCTCTTCCTCCAGCTTCTTCACCCGGGCCAGGAGTTCCTGGATACTGTCTGCCAAGTCACAGTCCTTCTTTGGCGTCTGAAGACGGATGTTGTGCCTGAAGATGATGTTCTGCTCCTCCCCAGCATCCCCGGCAGCCAGGAGTGGTGTCCCATCAGCCAGGAGTGACTGTGGGTCAGCCTCTACTTGAACCAGAGCAGACTTGGGCACGTCAATCTTGTAGGTGTGGCTGACAGTGACCTGTTGCTCTTGGTTGCTGCAGCCAGGAGACTCCGGAGTGGCCGGGGCTGAAGCCGCCAGGAGCACAGAAGCAAGCAGGAACCCAAGGGGGGAAGCCAAGCATCCCCCAGAGACCCATTCTTGGAGGAAGGGATCAGACACTCCAGGAGCCCTAGATCCAGAAAAAGAGCACAAGGAAAGCCATGAGGGCTGACTGAGAAGAAATTGCCTTTTTTAGCAGATTCTAAGAGTCCACACACTGTTCACAGTACCAGGAAGGGCTTCCCCTCACATTCACCTAAGCCAGCCTTTGATCTTCATACTCCCTAGTGTTTAGAGCAGCCTGAATATTGACCACTTCTTTAATCAACAGTAATAGCTTCACATAGAGGCTTGCTATGTGACAGGAACTATTCTGACTATTCACATTCCCTAACTCCTTCAGCCATCACAACAGCCCTATTGCTAACCCCGTTACTCTCTTGCGCCTTAGAATTGAACTTGATCTTGCACGTGCTAGGCAAGCACTCTCATGATGAACTACACCAACTTTTTTTTAAGCGTCTATTTACAGACAGGGAGGCTGAAGCACGTTGGCAGGCACAGAGCTAAGAGTCTGCTGGTTTTCTTTCAGTGCTTAGCCCCTTGCTTATCATGTAAGTTTGTATCACTAGTAACTATATACCTCCAGCCCAGGAGCAGGATTTGAACCTGAGCAATCCGACTCTGGGGTCCATGCTCACCAGCATGCCATGCTTCTGTGCATCAAGAAGGAGGTAGAAGCTGGAGGTGTTGAGCAAGTTGTCTTGGGTACCACAGCTAGGAAATGTAGAGACTGCTCATCTCCTGCATATGAACCCCCAGATCATACAGATTTCTAATAAGATTACCTCATCCTCAAGCTCTTGTTGTTGCATTCTCTCACCCCTGGAGCCAGAGCACCCTCAATCTGGTCGGTCTACATCCATATGAAGTGCTGAGGCAAATACCTTCATCCCCATGTAATGTCCTCATTTGATCAGATGTACAGTTTGTTGTATTGTGGTGAGTAATGTGTCACCCCAAAGAACTAACCAGAATGGCACCAAACTGGTGCTCTTTTGTTGTCATATTTGTACTTCTTTGTGAGGCACAGTGTGGTAACTCAGCACGTGTGTACAGTGTGTAATGATCAAATCTGGGTAATAAGTACTTCCATATCCTTAAACCTTAGCTGTTTTGTGTGTTGGGGATTTCATATTCATTTAGTTATTTTGCAAGAGAGGGGCTTCATATTATTCATTTGTGCTACTCAGTCCTTAGCTCTGCTTGTCATTTGAGGGATATGTTATTAATAGCAGTGAAAATAGCTCACCTCTTCCAAGCTCTTTCTATATTGCAGGCACTGGAACACTCTCCAGATGAAATAGAATGGTCAGGGGACATCTCTTACTGTCAGGATTCCATTAATAAATAGGTGCCAAGCATCTATTCATCTTCCTAAAGTTTGGAGCGTTGGTGAGGGCAAGATGAATGGAAGGGAGTGACAGGCAAAAAAAAAAAAATGGGTACCTGACTGGCCAGGAGCAATTTAGTGTTAGGTTTGGTAGAGGTGTGGAGCTCCACAAACTCTACCCTGGAGTTTGGTGAGGTCAGGCTGATGCCATAGGGCAACTGGGGCTGCAGCTGAGACATGGCCCCAAGGTTCAACAGAGGTTCTCTACCCTAGTAGGCAACTGTAGTAGAAGGTGCCAAAAGGAAAAACAGGGAGTCTCAGGAGAACCCACAAACAGTTCCTACAAAGGGATATTGGCCCAGTATTGTACACATTTACCACCACAACAACTGGAGAAAACTACAGTAGCCCTAACTAAAGAAAAGTGTCTTTTCCCCATATCCCAACACACCTCAGAAAGCAACTTGGGCAAGCCAGAACAGTTGAGAGCACAAGCCAGTATAAGTTGAGAGAAGAGAAAGGAAAACACCCAGGTACACTGCTCACACCACACACATTCACATTATGTGGATACTAGAAACCTGAGTCAGGAGAGAAGAAAAGCTGTGCACCGGAGTAGATGAAGGTTCTGGCAAGAGAAAGGATTTGAGTTCATGAAAGCGATTTAATACCAAACCAAGTAGGAAAGCTTGGGAATCTGCCTGAGACCTCTGTGAGAAGGTAGAATTGGGAGAGTCAGCAAAATGAATTGGAGGGTAGGTATGGAACAGAGATTTGTTAGAAAGTTCTCCCCAGTGATAAAGCAACCAAACACAAATTGTCTATTTAACTCTAAAGCCGGAAGCTGAGGAGCAGTGGCCATAATGCCTTGCTGCTGATTCTGTGACTACTAAGTGCAAGGCCATATATTTAGACCCAGGTAAGCAATGGAGCCTTCACTTCTGAGTGCTCCTGTACTTACTCAAGCACCTACTATGGATATGGCAAGACATGATCTGTACTATCCCAGTCACCTCTAGGCAACAAGAGAAGCAACAAAGTCAACTTCTCTGCTCACTCCTACCATCTAACGGCACCCTCCAGACTAATGTTCCCTATTTCTGAGCTCTAAATGGAATGCAGATGTTTTTGTTTTTTTCTGAAGAAGTTCCTAACAAATGAAAAAAAAAAAAAAAGAACTCCTGCCATAAACCACAGCAAGGCTGTCCAAAACCCTGTCTCGCATTGTTTGTTTTTGAAGCCTGAAATATGAGAAACCCCAGAAGCTCTTCCAGGAGCCCTCTGTGTCGCCTGTCCTGAATTGTAACAAGATGTCCTCGATAATCACAGCATCTCAGATTGCACATATTGAGCTCAGATTTTCCTGAGCAGAGTGATTGCTCGAAAGAAGATGAGCAGGGAAGATCCTCAGTCCAACACTGTCAAGTGTGAGCAAGAAGGGAAGCTTTTGGCTCTGGCTCCAACACGTGGCAGGAGGGAACCTTCCTTGCTGAACAGCATGAGGAAGTCATGACTTCATCCTTTGTATTAATATGCATTGCACACCACAGACAGCTCTCAGTGTAGGGGCGGGGTGGGTGAACACCAAATTTCACCAAGAAGAACAACAGATGATACATTTTCTGAATAAAGATGTTCCTTTGTGAGGTAGCTCCTGCTGGAAAGTGGGGAAGATGCTGGAGGAATTCACAAGGCAATGGGCATTTATACACAGGAAACCATGGAAACCAGGGGTCCTCCAAGAACTGCTGTCTCACTGAAGCTGAACATTATTGCAGGAGGGGCATTGAATGGCGTGAGGCAATGTCAGGAATAAATGTTGCCACTATGAGAAAGGCTTTTCACGGGATTTACTGCTCAGCATGACCTAGATGGATAGTCCCAGGATCTGCCTTGAGACACAATGATATCATAGGGTTCTATGTTTGCATGCTCTTTCTTCTTGGTAGCTAGCAACAGCTACTCCTATGGATTTAATTTCTAGCCAAAATGGACCATGTCCCAATCTTTAAGTCTGTCCATAGCCCAGAACGCCTGTCAACTCATGGGTGGCAATGGCTAGGACAATACAGGTCCCTCCTGTTTTTCTAGCCACATAGCATAGTTTTGGCCAAATATTTTGTGAGTTAAATAATAAGAGCCAATAGATTTGTGTGTGTTTATTAGATGACGGGTACTGGACCAAACACTTTAAAAACATTAGCTTTAATTAATCCTCAAAATGGTGACAGTCAATCAACAATATTCTTTGTTATAAGCACTCAAAATGTTAAATAATTTGGTCAGGGCATTCAACTAGTTAAGCAGCCGAGCTGAGATCACACACCAGGTCTATCTACTCCTCATGTCTGGATTCTTCATCTCTGCAATAAGTACCATAGATGTGGAAAGAAAAACATCAAATATCCTCTTTCCTGCCATATTTCCTTCAATAGAGAGCCTCTGAATGGAAAGGAAAGCCAAGGCATACCAGGTATTCAACAAAACATTAATAAATCAGTAACGGAAGCCTGGACCTGCCTGGCCTGTGACCAGTGCAAGATGATTCTTGGAAAGATGAATTGTGTTTCCCTCACAGGTAGTATAACTCCCATCACTTCTCACAGGAAGGTAGGAAACAGCAGAGAATACCAAGACCTCTATCCACTAGGGAATATGTCAACCAAGTCTTAGCAAGAGAGAATAGGCTCTCAGTTCTCAAGTCTTCTCATTAGGGCTGAGTGGCCTCTGTGTCACCTCATTCTCTCCAAAGAAAGACACACACTGAGTCAGGAAAAAAATTACTACTTACATCAAATAGAGCAGTTGCCAGCTTCCAGCCACTGGTAAAGAGCTTTGTACTTAAATTCAGGGCTTTCTCTGCTTCTTCATGACTTCATCCTGCCTAACGGTTAACCACAAGCAAATGAGTGCACTGCTTTGGGTCTTAGAAAAGCTGTATTATGGTGTATTTCCAGTAGAGTCACTAAGAAGATATTCTCTTCCCAAATAATAGGGTGGACTTCATTGAACTATGAAAGAAAATGAAGGAGTGGGTGGCTAAGGATGTCCTGATGTCCCTAATGTCATTGGCAAACGTCACTCCTTCCTTCACTCTTTTTGAGCATAGTTTTCAATTAGTCTACAGACTGGGCCCCGAGTGGTTCTGAGTCTTGTAACTAGAGTACTTGGTCTAGGAAATCAAGTTATCAGGGAGCTAAACAACCTACTGTGGCAATCCCCATCCTGGACTCGAGACCTCAGACCACCAATGTCTCCACTTTCCATTGTTCAGTTTGCAAGAGAATCTAGTAGATGAAGCAGCACTGTTTCTGCTAGGCCAACCTCCAGTTGAGCCAAACTGATACAAACATTTTTTTTCTATTTGTGACTGTGAACTCTCTGAACAGGCATTCCATACTGGCAAAGAGACAGGTCAAGAATGAAGACGTGGCTCTTTACGATATCACATTCCAGGTTGTATGCTCCTAGTTTACATCCAATGAGTCCCCAGGAAGTGTCTGTAAGAGCCCTCACACCTCACACAACAGCCGTCTGTCTATATGTGTTGCCTACCCACCAAGGACAGAAAAGACAATGGATGATACACTGAGCTTAGCCCTGGAGCTCAACTACTTTTTCAGGAGTTCTGACAGGCTCATTTTCTTTTATCAACTAAATCTTAATCTGCCTTTTGCAAAGGGTCCAGTGAGTGATGGTAATAGTAGCTACCATTTTCCAAACACTCCTTATATACCAGTTTCTATGCTAAGAGCTTTAAAAGCTGTCTGTGAACAATGGGCAAAGATGATCATTTATCCCTCTGGGGATGAATTAATTTCTCACAGAAAGGCTTTCCGTTAGCCTCCATGGACCAGTCTCATCCACAATGAGAAGATAAAATAGACATGAGATCTAAATTTGGGAACCTTCTTTTACCAACCCAGACGCCAGAATGGTAGGATGGTAGCTGATCTTCAGTTACCCCTATTCCCCATGGCCATGATGGACAACCACTTTTGGTGAATGCTAATGAGAGATACATAATGAAAAGTTACAATTTCTTCCATTCATTTAATGTGATTTTCCACACATTGAAACAACTTTAAAGTTCCAGCCTTCCCTCAAGCTGAAGAGATAATGTTAATTTCTAATAATTTACACTCTTCTACCCACATTGGTTATGCCAATACCCACTTATTTAGATAGCAGCTGGTTGGCATTTGCCTGAGTCCTCGGTGATGGAACCAGGCCAAGCTGCTGACCATCAACTAGGCCTGATAACACAGCATCATCAGCTCACAGACTGGTAGTTCCAAATGCCCCAACAAAACCTAAACCGTGATCTCATGTCTGCAGCCAGATCCTATGGGAGTCAGGGCTCTGGAATGAATGATGAAGAGGCAGAGTTTCCATGGAACTGGGCACAATTTCCTCAGGCATCATCTCAAAAAAGAGCTGGTCTAACCTACATGTCAAACCATTGCACAGCACTGGAATGGAAGCCAGAAGCCATAAGATGGGCTGGAAATCATCAGCCCTGGTTTCCTTGCTTTGGAAATCAACACACTTGGAGACATTAAAAGAATTCAAGGTAGCATGAAAGAAAGTCAGGTGCTCTTTCCCCTTTGTTTCTAGGGGAAATGTCACTTGTATTGATACTCTCTACTTCCCTCTGAGTCTCTTCTCTTGACACTGTTGCCTTCACTTTGAGTCTGCAACAGAGGCAGAGCCATGGCTTACCTATGTACAGATATGGATAATAGTTTATATTTATGTTGAGGTTATTATTCTGTTAATGCTTATATATGCTAATCTGGTCCTTAGGAGTAAGATCCTGTTTTTCTCGATCAGCGTTCTTTCTTTTTGCCCAGCCTTCTCCTACCCTCAAAAATTATAAATAAAAAGTCAGATCTTCAAAACTTCATTTACCACATCACTCTTGAAGGGATTCAAAATGCCTACTTTGAGGCTCTGTAAGGATAACTATATGAGAAGTTAAGAGAGAGAAATTCTCCTCTCATAAATAATGATTAAAACACATACAACCATACAACTAAATGAGCCCCTTTGTGTGAGTTTGCAAACATTATCTTCATTGGTTCATACAAAAATCTCAAAGATGGAAAAGTTATATAGTTTCCAAATCACAACTGAAATGAAAGCTCTGTTTTAAGAGAACAGCAAGCTATAACACATAAGAAATTACACAGAGAAGAGAGGTCTTTGTAAGAAGAAACACAACTAGACTTGAAGAAAACACTTTCCTCTAAAATGCACTGTTCCATGTAGAATCTGGTGCTCAACACACTGCACTTTGCAGGTAAGGGGATAGTGCCCCCTGGAATGGGGAGAGCAGAATCTCATAACAGCTGAGGACATGGTTCACATGTCCTGGGAGATATTTAGAACTTAATCTGAAATACCTTGCCTGGATTTCCAGAAGTACACTTCAGTCTACAATCATCCCCACATTGACCATCCTCCTCCCAATCAACAGTAAAGCCTCAGTAACTGGCACTCTTACCTGGAGGCTTCCAGCCCTTATGCCTGCTGTGAGCTGGTCCTGTTCTGTAGACCTCAAATCTGGTCTGTCCCTGGATTTCTTCCCTCCCTGAATTTAAATCATGGCTAAGACGGAGGAGGAGCCAATCAATGGGACTCCGGGATTTTCTTCCCTTCCCAGACTCTGTTAAGGATTGAGCAATTCATTTTCTTATTCTAACTAGCAGAGGGGAAAAAAAATATACATTCCCCCTTCCTTCTTTCTTTGATTACACAGCAGCTAAAAATACCAGGGGCTGTTTCCATTTAAATGGATGCAGAACAAGGATATTAAAAAGTTTGCATGTCTCCTGGCCAGGAGCTGAGTCTTGGGCTTTAAAGTATATTTATTAAGTCCCTTTTCCATGTTTCAGACATCCTGGAACTTACTGCCTTCTACTCTTAAAATTAGAAAAATCCTTCAGTGTAGAAAGAAGTTCGCAGAGACTCCCAGAAGAGGACCCTGCTTTGACCTGCACTTTCTCAGTCACCTCATACCTATGAGAGGCAGGGCTCTGAGAAGGGCTGAGGAGAAGAGCAGACTTGGGGATTTGGAGCCCACTCTACCACACCTTCCCAGATGCCTCCCACACACTGTCTACCCGGGAACTCTAACCAGGGAAGGAGAGCAGCACCCTTCTGAACTACCATTTTTCTCATCTTGCCATCAGATGTTCAGACTTTCATCCTTCCTGTGGTGGTCCAGAGAGTCACAAGCAACCTGCATCATCCTCCCCTATCACGCCTCTCCTGCCATGCCCAGAGCAACTTCTGGGGGGAAACCCACAACACAATGGAGAGATTTCTGCGCTGCCATTGAGGATTGCCAGAGAAAGATGAGGACAGAAGAAAAGAGGAATCAAAGCATTGTCTTCAGTTTTGTTATTGAACCAGGTCCATGCGGCTCATCAGGCTTTGTACTGAAACAATGAGTTGTTATTGCTTTTTTGGGTTTGTTGTTGTTGTTGTTTTTAAGAGAAAGGGCTTCTGCATAAGTCAGCTGTGATGCTTAATCTTGATGGGATTTAGAATCACTTTGGAGACAAACTTCTGAGTGTGTCTCCGAGGGTGTTTCCAGAGATACTTAACTGAAGAGGGAAGACCCACCATGAGCATGAGTGGCATCATCCCATGGGGCTTGGGTCCAGATTGAATGAAAAAGGAGATAGTAACAGGAACATTGTCTTTCTCTGCTTCCTGCTCACAGATTCCAGATGATCAGACCCCACACAATTCTGCTGCCTTGTCTCTCTCACCATGATGGACTCTACATAAACTGTGAGCCAAAATAAACTATCTTCCCTTGAGTTTCTTTTGCCAGGCATTTCGTCATAGCGATGAGAAAAAAATAACTAATACAGTAGTTACAGATGAAAATAAGGAAGGAAGCCTCAAACCCACCTCTCTGAAAATAGGATTTAGTGATATTTAGGGGATAAAGAAGCAGGGTAGTCAAGGGCGTGGACAAAGGAGGTTAGAAGTAAGAAAAGGTGAGGATGTAAGTAAGGGGTCAGCATATGCATAACCAAGGTTCCTTTCTCTCCACAGAACACATGCTCAGAAATGATGGTGTTAGCAGGATCAGAAATCGGACATCAAAAGGTCTTACCCTTTGCACAGGCCCAGGTGGAGGGCTCAGTAGTTTCTACTGATTTGAGCTAGCAAAAGTGACCTCTAAATTCTAAAATAAAAACCTTAGTCCCTTGCGACTCACATAGCAGCTGATTCAGTTTAGAGATGAGCCCAGTCTGAAGTTTGTGTCTGTAACTGGCAGTTGGCCTTTGGCTTAACCTCTTCATGCCTCATTTTACTCCTCTCTGAAATAGGGACAGTACATGTATTGTTCAGATTGAACAAGTTGAAACACATAAAGATTGTAGAATAGTCTAAAGGACAAGATGAGGATCCAGTATGTATCAGCTGCTGTTTTTACTATGGTTAATATCCATTTTGGTTCTTGAATATCCCAGTAAATACTCTTAGATAATCTCCATCTCAGTCCACATGTTCCCTATTCTTTTTTTGCTTACAACCACAAACAGTTCTGCTTTATGACCCAGGAATTAGGACCAGCCATTCACAAAAGTGACCAGTGTGGTGAAACTGCAATTGGCCAGGAAGCTACCCCCTCCCAAATATCTTTCTTCCTCCTTGGATCTTCTTTTCTGCTTCTTAACCTTGCAAGCCACCTTCGGGAGCTCCTCCTGTGGCCAGCTACCCCGTAAGCTGTTCCTCTCATCTACTGTCTTTTATATTAAAAAAAAAGAAGAAGAAGAAGAAGAAGAAGAAGAAGAAGAAGAAGAAGAAGAA
>CAJQZJ010033952.1:1035650-1047850 GCA_907164525.1 Lophiomys imhausi
AGAAGAAGAAGAAGAAGAAGAAGAAGAAGAAGAAGAAGAAGAAGAAGTGTGGGTTTTCTTTTTGTTGTTTTTTGTCCCAGGACCCAATCTAGGATAATTCATGGTATTCATCTGTCTGTAACCTAGAGCAGTACTTCTGTCTTCACTGCAGTGTAACTGAACTTTTAAATTATTATTTAACACTTATTTATTTATTACTAAATTCACTTATAACAAACACCAACAATTTCTTAACTATTAAACCTATAAATTCCTACAACCCCTTTAACCTATCCACTAAACCTATTGATAATCATAACAACCACTTTCATAACCTTTTAGAATGATACAGTCTCTGGGGCAGGTCCTCAGTTGTCAGGAACACAGTCTTTGTTGTAGATTCTTTAACGCACTTAGCAGTCTTTTTTCTGGACCTCTCAGATGCAGGTTCGTCAGGGTAAGTTGGTTATTGCAGTCTCACCTTAAATAAGGCTTCATGCTTTCTTCTCTGTGGGAGATCCCAGCCATCTGCAGGCCAACTTACTTCTTTTGAATCAGGAACTCAGCTGCTCTGTCTCAGTCCTTAAAGCCAGGCACAGTTTCCTTTAGGCCACTGTTCGGACACATCAAACCCCTCTAGGCAAAAGCTGAGCCACAGGGTTTAGTCCTTGGCCTTTTGGTGTCTTGCTCAGGCTTTCTTTGCTCACCAGCTTCTTTCTGCTTCAGGGAAATCTGGCCATCAAATGAGGGCCAGCACTTTTATCAGCAGGACTATTGGAGCTCTCTAGCATCAGGGGCCTCTTCTCCTCTGGGCTCCATGCACTGTCCTTAAATAGGAGGAACTCTGTTTCAGCTTAATTTGGGCTCCACCCACTTAGCTGCTGAAAACAATGTCAGGCCAGATACTTTGTTTCTTCAAGTCCATTAAGTCTTTCCTGTTTTCCTGACTTCAACCTTGTTTTTCAGTCTATTGAGTCTTTCCTGTTTTTCCTGACTTCAACCTTGTTTTTCAGTCTATTAAGTCTCCTGTTTGTTTCCTGTTTTTAGTCCACATGCTGATAATGCTCTTCATGCCCTGAATTAAGAGACAGTATCAGAAACCCCTATATATTTTCTAAATCTAATTTATCTAACCCCTACACTGCAGTCTTGACAGCCATGGCTAGTGGAGGTCAGTTACTCTGCCTAACGAACTTAGTTTACTTTTGCCTAATGTTTCTTTGTGACTAGAGTTAGGTTGTATTTTGGGCAGTATGTTGAGAGTCCTCCTCAGCATGTCCTATCAGAGAGCACCGATATCAAGCTATGCTACTGTTGGGAGTGTTACCTTGGATTTTTTGCTTAAGGTGATCTGTATCTAGCTGCACCAGTGTGAATGTTTGTCTTGAAATCCTTAAGTACCCTGCTTCTTATACTTTCACACATAACTTTTGATAACTGCTGCTGATTCCCACCTGAAGCAGCGGCTTACCATGCTGATAGTTGATAAAGATCCCTCTATCTCCATCTGTGTTTATTAGGTGGGATGATGTCAGCAAGAACAACCTTTAAGATGATTGATCATGTGGGTTTATCCCTGTAAAGCTAGCACTCAGGAGGTTCAGGCAAGAGTATTGTGAGTGTAAGGTCAACCTGGACAGTGTAATCAAATCCTGTCTCAAAAAAAAAAGAAAGGTAAGGAAAGAGAAATGGAAGAAAAAAAAAAAAAGCCGGCCTTCCCAGGTCATTTAATCTCCTATCATATTAGACTCGGCTGCTAACATTTCTCGAGAAATTCTTACTACAGGATTAGGCTTGCCAAGTTCTCTGGAACAGTCCTTTCTGTTTTGCTCCCATATCCAAACTCTTCCCCCACTGTGCACAAATACAAACTATTAGTGTCGCCCAACTTCTCCCCATCTGAGTAAGCATGGCATCCCTCCCCACCTCCCATCCCCTGCCATGTGGTCCCCTCCTCTCAAGGCCAAGGCTGTCTACACCTCCATGATGACTTTCCTGCTCTATCACCTGAATTAGGGTGAAAGCCTTGATTATTTTTAGATTTGTTCATTTTATTTCATGTGTATGAGTGTTTTATCTGCATGCATGTATGTGCTTCACATGCCTGGTGTCTATAGAGGCCAGAAAAAAAAAAAACACTGAATTCCCCAGAACTGGAGTTACAGATGATTGTGAACCACCATGTGGTGCTGGGAATTTAATCCAAGTCCTCCGAAAGAGCAGTGAATACTCTAACCACTGAGCCATCTCTCCAGCCCCAGTTTTAATTTTTAAACAACTCACTCCAAAATTTTTCTCAGGGAAGTGACTGTATTTATTTAAGAAATTTTTTAGGAATCTAAGGATGAGTTTGCAATAAATCAAAGGGTCTGGAATATTTACTATAATCCAGGCAACATAGTGAATTTGTGGCAATCCTCCTGCCTGAGTCTTCCAAATGTTGGGATTATAGATCTGAATTACCACTCCTACATAAAAACTCCAATTTTATTTCAGGATCTACTCATGTCCTATTAATCTACTACAGGGAAGTCTGGGCCTATTCTCCAGGAAATGAGTTTTATCTTTTGCTGTTCCTCCTCCTCCTGTTTCTCCTCCTCCTTCTGCTTCCCTTTCTCCTGGTGCTCCTCCACCTCATGCTCCTCTCTTCCTCCTCCTGTTCTTCCTCTTCTCCTTCTGCTCCCCCTTCCCCTCCTCCTCCCTTTCTTCCTTCTCCTTTTTCTTGAAACATTTATTTTGGCTCACACATTTAAAGGCTACAGTCCACAATGGTGAAGCAGGACAGAGTTTGTGGTATTGGGAGCACATGGCTAGGAGCCTCACATATTGTCAGACCAAAAGCAGATTCCAAACAGGAAGCTGGTCTGTGCTAGAAAACTCCAAGGCCCCTCACCTTAAGGATCCATTTCCTCACATGAGGCTCCATCTCTCTCTTTCTCTCTCTCTCTCTCTTTCTTTAAGGGCTTTTAAATTTTATTAGCATATATTTATTGTACAGGCTCCATCTCTTAAAGGTTCCACACCCTCTCAAAACAGCACCAGTAGCTGTGACCCAGTATTTGAGCACATGAGCCTATGGGAGACACTTTGCACTCAAACTATAACATCCATCTCTGGCCTTTGAAGGCTCAGGACCATCTCTTAATGCAAAATGCATTCAATCCAAAAGTTCTTATAGTCGTAACATTTTCAACATTGTTAAAAGGTCCAAAGTTTCCTTTTAAGTCTTATACCTCCTAAGACCAAAGGCAATATCTTACCTACAAGCTTCTGTAAAAACAAAATAATAATAAGGATGATGATGATGAAGAATTTACATACTGCTAACATTAAACGGTACAGAGTTATCGTTGCCATTCCAAAAGATATTAACAGGAAGATACAAGGAAAGATCAGTCCAAAACGCAAGAGGTTAATCACCGCCAAACTCTGCAGCAACGCGTTCAGCTGGTACTCATGATGACACCACCTGTGCCTCTTCCCTTCGATTCTCTTCCTCCACTTGATGCTTCCTGCTTTCCTTGGAAGACAAATCCATGTTTGTGGCATCATCAGTATTCTGAGGTCTTCATACAATGTAGGTTTCATCTTCAAAGCTTCATGGACAGCCTTATTTGGGGTGCAAAGGAATCTCTTATTCGAGGAATCTAATCCCATGTCATATTGCCTGGCCTAAGCACTTTTTTGGAACTCTGGTGCAAAGGACCCCCATAACACATACATTTTGCATGCCAGTAAAACCAATACTGCATGAATGGCTCCAGGTTATATAGCCACCTTGGACCAAGGTGCTCTGTGTGGCTTTGAAACTGAACCTGGGAAAGTATTTCCCTGGATGACTATTTTCCAGCAGGGTACCTTGAAGGCTCCATCTTTCCAGACATACTTCTTTCAAATGAATTTGCATTATGATAACTCTAAGCCTTCTTAATGGGTGGAGTTTTGCCTTCAAGGTACCTTTCTTATTTTCCTAGTGCAAAGTCCAAAGTTTCTCCTTCCTGGCATGAATCTCTTCAACAATTATAGACACTTGTCCAAATAAATGCTGTTCAAAACTTAAACTGGGTTTGTGCTCTTTTTCATGCTAAGCTGCACATTTTGCATATTTTTCTGTCCTAGTTTTCTGCTCTTTCTTCCTCTCACTATAAATCTTGGTAAATAAAGCAAGCAACAACTACCCCACACCTTGGGTGTTATATTGTCTTAAAATTCCTTTCACTGCACAACTTAGTCCATTATTTTTTAAGTTAGCCCAATCATGTGTTTAGGACACAAAACATAGTCAAATTCTTTGCCAAATATAACACAAATGGTCTACAGTCCAGTTCCCAATACAGTCTTCGCTCTCTCCTGAAACCACATTGATGGGGTAATGTTAAGCATTCTAAATGTTAATTGGTTCTGCTTGCTGTCTTACTTACATTGACTCTGATTGGTTAAATAAAATGCTGAGGCCTGAGACTGGGCAAAGACAGAGAAAGGTGGGACTTCCTGAGATTAGAACTGGAAGCCTGTGCATTACACAGAGGATGAATTCATTCCAGCCAGGAGCAGGACGCACACCATGGGTTAGAAAAAGGAACCTCATTCCACATGGCCAGGAACATGGGAATATCATGGAGAATGGCAGTCCAAGGGGACATATGTATATATGGGGTCATATTTGGGTAATAGAAATTAAGAGCTAGCTTAGAGGGCCAAGATTGTTCAACTTAGGCCAAGGCTTGTTAAAATCCACGTGTTGCCTGTGTGTATTCATTTATAATGGCTATATAAGGTTTAACAACTGCCTGAACAATTAATGATAATATAAATACTGGTAAATAATTTAATTAATTATTTCTACATATGGCACCCAATGTAATTTAATTAATTTTTTTTCTACACCACACAAACACAGTCTTTAATGTTTGCATTTCTATTAGCATTCTGGTCTTCCAGTCTTCCATGACTGGCCTCATCAAGTTCAGCTCATTGCATTCCAGAATTTCTCAAGCCCACAGCTCCAAACTCTTCAACATTCCTTCCATAAAACAGTTCAGAGTAGCTGTGGATCACGTGGTAAAAGTTTTTCTCATAAATGTCTCCATTTCTCAGTACCAATTTCTGTATTAGTATTAGTTCTCTTTTCTGTGGCTAAATACCTGTCAAGATGAACTTGAGGAGGACAAATTTAATTTGGCTCATGATTTGAGAGGGCATGGCCCAGCACCATGGAGAAGGAGACTAGCAGAGTTCCTGACAGTGGGTACATGTGCCTCAGATACTTCAGATCTGGATGTAGGCAGAGGCAGAATAGGAAGTTGTTTTTGACTCTTCTAAGCCAACCAGGATAATTCCATAGCAGTTTCTAGCAACCAGTTCAGACAAGGACATGAAATACATTCAGAATAAACAAGATATAAAGAAGAATATATTATTAAAGATTCAATGAAAACTATAAACACACATACACACTCACACACATACACATTCACACACACTCATACACTCATACACACACTCACACACACACCCAACCCAAAGAAGAAATTAATGTTCTCCCATCTGTGTCAAATACCTAAAATGACACCATATGACACCTTATAACTGGCCATAAAGAGTACTAGCCAAAGACAAAGAAAAAGTGTCAAGAGTGACAGAACAGAAAATGGAAGGAATTCTTGGAATCACGGCAGCAGTTGGGAGGTGAAGGAAGGAGAATCAAGAGTTCAGGACAATCTTTACTCATGAGACATTGTTGAAAGAAAGAAAGAAGGGAGGAAAGAAGGGACGAAGGGAGCAATGAAGGGAGGGAGGGAAGGAAGGAAGAGGGAGGGAGGGCAAAAAGAAGAAAGACATGAAGGAGGGAGGAAGGGAATGGAAGAAGAAAGGGAATAAATTGAGGGGATTTGGGTTTTGATAACATTTTCAAGGTACTAAATGAACTATCCCTGGTGTTTTCCTATATCAGAATTTTCTGAATTCAGGATTTTGTTTCTTAACTGCAACTATTCTAATAATTTCAAAGCCAGCACATTTCTTAGTAGCAATTGAATTTACCAATGTGCTGCAAAGAGCACAGACTTATTAAACAAGACTTCAGAAGGAGATAGAGTCACATCTACTAGGAGACCATAACGTGGACACAGGAAATTCAATCCCAAAGTTTATTGTTCTTTTAGGTCCACTGTGTTGTCTGCAAGTTAAGTTCACAAAGGCTAAAAATGGACTCTCTGATGTTCCTCCTAACACTAAATGAGTCTATTCACCAACTGCTTGAATAAGAACTAGCTCTGTTGGCTTCCCTTTCCCAATAGAATCAAGCTACAGGATGGATACTATGACTCTAAGATTTGTCCTCCTGCAGCCCTGTAAGTTCAGTTATTCCCTGCCAATTGCAGTGCCTTTGGAGGATGGAGAGAGAGAGAGAGAGAGAGAGAGAGAGAGAGAGAGAGAGAGCACCTGCCCATCCTGACTGAGACTCCAGCCATTTGAGGAAGCTCAGTCAGTACCTGCTGGGCAATTGCAGCTCAGCTTAATCCAAGCTACCAAACACAGAGCAGTGAGAAATCAATGATTATTTAAAGTTACTACATTTTAGAGATGCTTTCAATGTAACAATGGGAAAATGCTTGGGGACACATACTTGTAATCCCAGCAATTAGGAGGCTGAAGTAGGGTGATTGCACAATGAAAGCCAGCATGGACTACATACTGAATCCCTGTCTCAAACAACAACAATACAACACAAAACAACAGTGACAACCACAACATAGAACTACAACAACAACACACATACAACTAGGGGAATGAATTTAAGTCATCATTTTACCTAGCAGACTAAAAAACAACCCACTCTAGAACAACTTGGAAAAAAAGTCTCTGGTTCAAATGACTTGACCAACATGTCATTATATCATCTTCTTTTATTTGAGAAAAAAATGTAGAAGAAAGCATTCCAGTTACAGTCATACCCGTTGTATTTGTCCTAAGAAATCACCAGAAACACAGTAGATTGATGTGCTGGCTTTGAGGGAGACTAAATCAGTTCTGCTCACTTGGAGAGTGGAAGTTGGTCTGATTGAGATGGCTGCCATACTTTCCTACAATGCCCCTTGAACTAGGATGCTGCTGAATCTAACAGCACTGAAACCAAACCTGAACAGACTATTATCAAGATGTCTTGGCACATGTTCTCTCTCCCATTCTGTAAATTATGCTTATTCTGTACCTACAAGATTGTCTTTTCCCCTCGTTTCCTTTCTAGTAAATTCTAAATTCAAGCTTCTAACAGTGCTTACCAGGATGTGCCATCTTTGACTTGAAATGTGAAATTGCCTGTAAAAATGAACAGAATGTAGAATTCAGCAAAGTGGAAGGTTTATTATTCCTTTCAAGGCAATGAAAGACCTTGATTCTTTTTCTATCAATATTTTCTCCTCCTGGGTCAATATTTTTTATATACATCTCACTGGAAGTCAATATCCTCTTATTAATCCCTTTTGGCAATAACACTTGCTACAAGACAGTTGCCTGAGGTATGTGGGGCCAGAGGCTGGATTTCCAGCTAGGAGGTCTGAAGCCCAGTGGGGATGACAACTTTATTTAGGAAGCTCTTTATGTATCACTTGCACAGAGGTTGCTAGTTTCTAAATATTATTATTTTCACTATGAAAGCAATATATAGTTATAGTATAAATAGGAAATGCAGAAAATATAAAGAAAATTAGTATGTCTTACAATTCTCAACATTGGAGATAATCCCTAATGTTTTTCTGCATGGAGAAATATGCATATCTACACACATGTTCAATAAAGACTCGGCAAATTAAGATGGTATTAGGTGGAATTTTGCTTCTTTTCACTCTTTATTTAGTAATTTTGTCCTCTGTTTTCTTACATATATTTTCAAGACTTGCTTTCTCATATTGCCTAACAATCTCAAATGCATATCTAATACATGGGGGAGAGAGATGACTACAAAAGAACACAAAAACTGGGGGAGGTATGGGAATGCTCTATGTATTGACCATAAAAGTGTTACAGAACTATTCATCTGTCAAGATCCACCAAAATACTTACATGAAAGGCTAGAGAGATGGCTCCATGGACAAGAAGGTCTGTTGCTCTTCCAGAGGACCACTATTTTGATGCCTCCACAGACACTGGTTCACAGTCACCTGTAGTTACAGCTTCAGAGGATCCGATACCCTCTTATGGCCCCTGGTATCTGTGGGCACCCACACGCAGAGAAGATACCCAAAACACACACATACATATGAATGAAAATAAATATTTTTAGATGAATACTTTAAATAGGTAGAATTAACACATGTAAATTATATCTCACATCATCTGACTTAAGAACAGAAGGGTTCAGTAAAGAATTCCCATACAATTTGTCCCAGGGTTGCCTACACTCTGGGATACTCTTTAATTATCTTAGTCTTGCCAACATAAAGGAATGGCTAGAAGGTGTGTGTGTGTGTGTGTGTGTGTGTGTGTGTGTGTGTGTGTGTATCCATGTATGTGTGTATGTTTGTGTGTATGTATGTGGGACCCAGAGGTCTCCATTCCTCAAGAGCCAATCACCAATCACCTTAAATTTTTTGTTTATTTTGTTTTCGGTTTGGTTTTTTTGTTTGTTTGTTTTGGGGGGTTAGGTTTTTTTTTTTTTTTAACAGGGTTTCTCTGTGTAACAGTACTGGATGTGCTGGAACTCACTTTGTAGACCAGGCTGGCCTCGAACTCACAGAGATATGCCTTCCTTTGTACTGAGAATAAAGATGTGAGCCACCACACCCAGCAGCCACCTTGCTTTTTGGGACAGGGTCTCTCACTGTCACACCGGGCTCACTGACTTGGCCAGGCTGTCTGGCCAGCAAGCTTCATGGATCCATTTGTCCTCACTTCCCTTACACTAGGATTGCAAGCATCTGCGTGGCAAGCACTTTCACTGGGAGATTTTAACTAAGTTAGACAGCAAGACTGTGGGTAGCAAAGCAGAGACTCTGGTCAAGTTGGGCTTGGGTGGAAGCCAGGCACAGTGCTCTGTAAAAGCTCCCTTTGTGGTTCTAAAATGTACCATTTAGATTGAGAATCACTACACACAGTTAAGTCATAGGACAAGGAGTCAGGAAAGCATAAAATAAAATGAGTAAGTTCTACAATCACCAAATATTTGCCAAAGTTTCAGTTTTATTGTATATACATCAGATTTCAAACATTTTCATGGTTGAATAATATTATATTGTGTTATTAATAATATAATATTATGTTACTGATAATATATTATACTGTGTTATTTATTACATTATATACTGTATACTATATCATGTATCACCACGTTTTCTTTGTCCATTAATTAGCTAATGCATACTCATGCTAGTTCCAATTTGGGGCTATTATAAGTAGTACAAATGTGAACATTTGTGTATAAAGTTTTGTGTAGATATGTATTTTTTGTCTATTTTGGTTATTTACCTTGGAGTATCTTTTGTTATGTTTTGAATGCTAATTCTATGTCTTCCCAAGTAGGTGTACCATTGTACAATTCAACCAGCAACATACCAGCATTCCAGTTTTTCCAAGACCTATGAGTACTTGCCACTGTATGTATTTTTTTATTATTATTATAGACAGTCTGGTGGATGTGAAGTAGAATCTTGTAGTTTTGATTTTCATTGCATAATGATTAATGATACTGAATGTTTATCATGTAATTATTAGACATTGCTACGTGTTCTTTAGAAAAATGTTTAAAATCCTCTGCCCATTTTAAAATTGATAATTGTATTCTCATTATTGAATTACAAAAGTTCTTTAAATATTCTAGGGTTTTGTTTTTACAGGTTTGCTCCATAGGCCAGGCTGACTTGAATTCAATATATTCCCCTCTTAGCCTTTCAAGTCTTGGGTGCTACCATGCCTAGTTTCTAAACTCCTAATAGAAAAATAGTTTACAAGTATCCCCTCTATTTATTAGATTATCTATTTTCTTGATAACAATCTTTGGAGCATAAATTGCTTTTTTTAATAAGGTCTAATTTCTTTTTTTTAAATGGCTTTAGCTCTTTCATTAGAACAATGTTGTCATGGTTGCCTGAAACATGGCTGCCATCTTCTAGCTATGGGAGGTCTTCAACAGGATAAAGGGTGATGACTTGGCAGAAATACAGGAGAACCTGAATTCTTGATAGTATTCTTAATCCTTGGAATTAATCAATCTTAATGCTCTCCTACCTTGAAGTGTCTCAGTATCTTTGGTCACTGATATCTTTTCTTAACAAGAAAATTGAGCCAGGGTGTCTGTTAGCTCTACTCAGATCATTTTAAGCAACGCAGACTTTCAGATTAGAAGATTCCCAAAAAGCTGCAAAGATACCTGTTCTCTTGGCTGTGATGATTTGCAAAGAGCTGAATGTAAGGTGAACTTTCTTACCAGATCTGGTCTTTGATGTCTTCAGGAAGGACAATAAATCTCTATTTCTTTTCTAAACAGAAATGGAGTTTAGGTAGCCTCTAAAAATGCTTGGCTACGAAGGAAGAGCTTTGGCATTCTAAGAGGAACAATGAAATCCCAACACTTTGAATTGAGAGGGAGTGGAAGGAGGCTGCAGATGCAGGGGTCTCCTCTGCGCTGGTGGTCTTCCTTTCTCTAGCTGAGACCCTGGCTCACCATTCTGCTAGAAAGGAACTTTGAAGTACAATGTCAAAGCCAGCCAGACTGGGCTTCCAAAAGCCAACTGTGCCCGACCCTTCCCAATTCCTCATTCAGAGATGTCACATAAAAATCAGGCCATTGTGGGAATGTTTACAGTGTGGAGTTCAGTAGGGCACTTTTGTCCTTTACAGTCCTGGCTGTTTATCATTACACTGATACATTTGAACACTACTGGAAATTCTAAATTGGTTCTAGAGATAAAAAGAACTATCATACCAAAGTATGGCAATACCTATCAATCTCCAAGGATGTAAATTAAAAAGATGAGAGATTCCACTATCTTCCCCTGAAGATGACTAAGAGCTGTGACAAGAGGAAAATTCCATCATTTTCCTTATCCACTGAGTCCCAGGCTCCCAGCTCAAATGTTCCTCCCAAGGCCATGCTGTTCATGCTTTTGAAAAAGACAACCTTAATTCTCCCTAATAGCCAGTGTTTGGCATTTTGTTTTATACAACTAGGCCACACTATAGCAACTGTTCCATTCCACATACAGGCAAAGCCACAGTAATGTCATGGTTTTCCTGTGGAACTGCTGAGGTCACCCGTCTGAGGCCATCTGTGGTACAGGGACAGTTCCGTGTGTGACTGAGAGACAGGAGCCTAAAAGGTACCTCTGTAGACTGACACCCCTCCACTCTTGCCTCCTCTTATTTACTTCTAGCTCAAGTTTGTCTCATACTCACCCTTGCCCTCTTCACATATAAAAACCCTTACTAAATATAAATTCTCGAAGTGTTGAAAAGTAGATAAAATTCATTATCAACACGTTATTCCCATTAGAGCCTGAAGCTGAACATGGTCCCTTTAAAAAGCATGGAATATCTTAACCCTGTGAAAAGGTGTGGAGAACAGTGTGAAAGGCACTAGTGTCCCTAAAGTCCCTACCTAGCTTCAGAAGTAAAATTCAGACTACTAAAGTTTCTTTTTTTTTCTTTTGTTTTTTTCAAAACAGGTTTCTCTATGTATCCCTGGCTGTCCTGGACTCACTTTGTAGACCAGAGTAGCCTTGAACTCATAGAGATCCGCCTGCCTCCGCCTCCTAAGTGCTGGGATTTAAAGGTGTGCGCCACCACGACCAGTGTTAAAGTTTCTATGTGTGCTGTCTGATCCATTCTACTTTCCTCCCTCCAAGAGAGAAGCACTGTGGACTGGAAGGCAACTCCAACCCGTAAAGTACTTGCCAAGAACGTACAAGGACTTGAAAATACCCAGAAACCATGTGGAAAAAAAAAAGAGTCAAGTTTGGTACTACCTGGAGAAGCAGACAGGAAGAGCCCTGGGATTATCTGGTCAGCCAGCCAATGAACTCAGGGAATTCTAGGTTGGTGGGACATCCTGTGGTTTTTGTTTTTGTTTTTAACTTGAGGTGGACAGCACCTGAGAAATGACACTTGGAGCTGACCTCTGGCCTCCACACACGAGCACAAATGCTCAGGGGCAGATATCATTTTTAAATAGATTATTTGTAGGGGTTAGATAAATTAGATTTAGAAAATATATAGGAGTTTCTGAT
>CAJQZJ010033952.1:1055237-1100425 GCA_907164525.1 Lophiomys imhausi
TGTGTGTGTGTGTGTGTGTGTGTGTGTGTGTGTGTGTGTGTGTGTGTCTCAGTATTTTCAAACATCCCACAGCAAGTGTGCATTACATTTCTCAAAGGATAAAAGGATCTCAAGAAAGAAGGTAGAAAGGTGAACCTCAGAGCTGTGTGTAGGAAGTTCATGCTCCAATTTATGTTTCCCTCCATCAGGATTCCAAATCCTTTCCCTCACCTGGGTTCTCTTCTCAGTTGCCATTCTTACAATTATGTGAAGCCTGTCATTCATATCAGAATGTAAGCCCCACAAGGGCAGGTAGCATATCTACCTTGTTCACAATTGTTGCAACACAAACACTGCTGAAATGAATTAATAACAGCTTTAAAGGATATAACTCTGGAGATGCACGTTTCAGGAAGAACGTGGTGACAATGATATGCACGGGGAGGAAAGGTGACCAAACTGAAGAAAAGGAAGAGGAATGGAGGAGGGAAAAGAGCACAGAGATATGGTATAGAATCTATACAACCTAGTAACTATTTGTATTCCTTTAACAAGAAGCAGTGGTGGGGGGATATTCTCTAGGGAGAACTGGTAGGGATTGCTAATGGATTAATTGCAGACATGATAGAAAGAGTTTTCCTTTGGACATCCAGACACATAGTAGTATTTCCCGAGATAAGAAGGCAGGTGTGAGGGGAGACATCAATAACACAGTGAGTCCCAGGCTCTGCCTTAGGGCTCATTCACTTGAGCTGGAAGTACAGTCAGTAGATGAGGAGGCTCCAGGAAAAATGTCAGTTCAGTTTTGGAGTTCAGTTTGAGGTGTCCACCGAGACACTCAAAATACCCAATGAGATGGTAAGGGTCTGAAATTCAGGAGAGAGGAGTGAGTGGGGATAGACATGTGGACACAGTGGTGGTAGCTGAAGCTATCAGAGTGCATGAGAACAGTCATAAAATGACAAGAGCAGAACCAAACAGAACACTCAAGTCTCTGGAAGACTGACACTTCTGAAAGAAGAGGTGCCCTAAAAGGAGTATGAGAACACATTGCTAGACGACAATGTTGGGAAATCATATGAAAATAAAAGAGGCATTTTGACCAAAGCAAGAGCTAAAAGAAGGAAGTAGTATTGTTGAAGTGGTAAATGAGAGCCATATTTTGGAGGTCACTAAATGTCAAACAAAGAAATCAGCTATATCCACCCACTCTGTGATGACATGCTGGATTTTGTGAGCTGAGCCTCCTAATCCTGTAAGAGAATTTAGAAGGAAAACGAGTCAATTAAGAGTCCAGAACCTAGGGCTGGAGAGATGGCTCAGCGGTTAAGAGCACTGGCTGCTCTTCCAAAGGACCCAAGTTCAAATCCCAGCAACCACATGGCAGTTCACAGCTGTCTAATTGTGGGCGTGGTGGCACATGCCTTTAATCCCAGCACTTGGGCGGCAGAGACAGGTGGATCTCTGTGAGTTCAAGGCCAGCCTGGTCTACAAAGTGAGTCCATAACAGCCAAGGATACACAGAGAAACCCTGTCTCAAATAATAATAATAATAATAATAATAATAGAAAGAGTCCAGATCCTGGGACTGGAGAGATGGCTCAGCAGTTGAGAGCACTGGATGTTCTTCCAGAAGATCTAGGTTCAATCCTCAGCACCCACGTATCAGGTTGGAACCATCTGTAATTCCATTTTCAGGGGATCCAATGCCCTCTTCTGGCTTCTGTGGGCACCAGGCTGGTACACAAACATACATACAGGCAAAACACTTACACACATAAAAATAAATGAGTAATTTTTAAAGAAAGAATGAATATATTTCTCTCTGACATATGTCATTTAAACCAAGCATTACTGACTTGAAGAAGCTGGAGAGGGAAACCCAGAATTTTGAAGGCTGTCATTATTTTTGCTTAGTCCTTCAAAGTCTGTTGGCAGTGACAATGACAAACTCCTGAAGAATCTTGCTGGTCTAGTCAAGTCCAAACCAACAGCAGCTTATCCAACAGCCTGTATGAGGAGCATCTGTCCTGGAGTCTTGGCGCCACAATGAACCCTGGGACTTTTGGTTTATATTCCAAAGAAGCCATCAGACAAGAGCAGAGAAATGTCTGTTCACCTTTCCATTGCAATGTACCACAAACAAAGAAAATGGCCCAAGGCAAAGGGTGGGCAGACATCCTGACTCTTTTAAATTTTGGCAGCCCTACCTTCTACCATGCCACTGTGGTTTTGGGAGAAGTTTAAAGCTACGCTTCGAAAGCAATTATAAATGAAGGATCTGGTTAAGCACAACCACAGCAGGAGAGAGATGAGCAACATCTTTGCAGGGGGCATCAGGGTCTATGGCAAATTTGTGTGCCTAACTGTGGAGTAAGACATGCAGTGACGTCAGGTAGGTGGCATGTGTTTGTGAGTGTGCGTGTCACATCAGGATGATCTGCCCTGTGTGGTCTAGTGTTGAAATGTAAGTACTTTCTAATACCTGCCCTAGCTCCCAAATAATGACACAGAGACCTATGAGACTTATTAATAAGCTTTAAGCACTACAATGGGGCAGATTCTTATCTATTCTAATCCAACTATGCCAGCCTGGCCTGCTTCCCAGCCATGTGCCCTGTTACCTGGCATCAAGTCTCATCCTGCCTGCTCCTGCCCCATCCCTCTTTCCTCATGGCAGCTCCCTCGTGCTTCCCTCATGACCACCTTCTCCTCTCGACCTCCTCAAGATGACCTCTTCTCTCCTCTTGCTCTACCTGGGAGCCCCTAACTAGGACCAAGTCCTGCCTCAACTCTCCTCTCCTCCCAGCGATAGGCTGTTTAGCTCTTTATTAACCAATCAGAGATGCTGGAAAACAATTTTTACACAACATTGAGACAGGAGATTCTTCAATATCATCAGAATACACAGTGGACAGGACCGACCCCCAACAGTCTAGGGGGTGGACAGTGATTCAGACTGACAGTTGACAGATGGCTGGCCACTGGCAGAGTGTTCACAAATACCGGGAGGAGAATGCACTAGCTGAAACACTGATTATATGTTCTGTATGGTTACTTTCAGAAAAATCTTAAAGTTCCTGCCACTGGACAAAGTCAGAGGCTACAGAAACTCAAATGAGAGAAAGGAGATGGTCAGATCTGATACCTTTAGGAAATGATTGGCCCAGGGAAAGTCAAGGAAAGAAAAGGGAAGATAAATGTAGTTGATCAAACGTCCTTTGATCAAAACTATGGCCAATCTTTCCTTTAGAACCCAGTTTCACTTTGTGCTGGACCATTCCTCTCAATGGAAGCTGTGCTAATAAGCAGGGGAGTCTTTTGGAGAGGAGAGAGACCACTTCTAGATTTAGAAAGCACAGGAAGCCTGAGCTTAGCCTTTTAGACTTCCTCAAGATGCCACACGTTCAAGGAGAAAGGCTCCTTTTCCCTCTTAGCTCATTGGTGATGCCCAATGTGTTCAGTGGTGTGAAAGGGACAAAATTACCATAGGAAGGTGATGAGGTACAAGGCTCATGAAGGAGTGAAGTTCAACAGTGAATCCAAACATGGGATCTAAGGCTAAGGGTACCAATACCATGGAGAAAGGGAAGTACACAACAGAGGTAAGCTTTGTCTTAGCTAGTGAAGCTAGTAGGTTCTACAGATGAGAAAGACTGACCCTTGAACTCCCAGACTCATAGTACAATATATGGGCTGGAGGGAAGGCAGAGTTGTTAAAGAACTGTTGCATAAACACCAAGTCCTGAGTCCAATCCCCTAAACCCAAGAGAAAACACTAAGAGTGGTGGCACATGGTTGTAATTCCATCTCTGGGAGGAGGAAGCAGGAGGACCTCTATGCTATCTAGCCAGCCAGCCAGAATAATTGGCAAGTTCTAGGCTAGTGAGTGACCTTGTTTCAAAAGAGGTGGACAGCACTTCTGAAGATAGCCAGACTTTGTTTCCCAGCCTCTACACACCTGTGCATGCACACATACAAACATACACATGTATGCACACACACACATTTATTAAAAAAAAAGAAGATTCTTACAAAGTATGATATGAGTGTGCTTAATGCCAGAAGTGTTCTAAGAGAAAACCAACCCTGCCTGGGTGCCCAGCAGAGCCTCCTGGCTAAGATAGCAATAAATATGTGCTTTGGGGTCAGAAAATGATATTGTTTGCACGTGTATGTACACAGGTGCATAGCATATGTCCCCTGAACAATGGTTTGCATCTGACAGACTCATAATAAAGGGTTTTTTTTAAGTTAATTCAAGAGCTGGTTACTATTCTCTCTCGACCATTCCTCCTAAATCTTACTCTTATTTTCTGGAAATGCCCAGAGAGTTTCATTTTTGAATAACATCTGGTAAATGAGACATCAATTAGACATAGAAATTGCCATGTTATGACATGAGATAGCATTTTAAGAAAGGATCCCTGTGGCCTGTAGTTAGAAGGGAAATCATTGTCTTTGTGATTATCCTAGATCATTTATTGGGCACTCACTGTGCACCAGGTGCTCTAAGTATGAGATATACTCATCCTTTAATCCTCACAACAACCCAGTGGGGGGGGGGCTATTTCAGAGGGGGACTCAAGGAGCAAGGTAAGTAAATGGTAGAGCTAAGATAGTCTGACTTCAGAGACTGCCACTCAAACTGCATCCCACACTTAAAGGACAAAAGTGGCTTGAACTTTTTGCCCCAGTGTGCAAGTCAGAGATCAAAAAGTATTAAAGTTAAACACTCTTTTAAGTTCCATAATTTTACCAGCCCATTTTCCCCAACTTCCCCTTGTTTCTTAGTAGAATCTGATGGGTCCTTATTAGGCCTCAGACCTGGGTCCTGATGTCCAAGTTCTCCCAGGATGCCTCAGTCTCTACCTGTTACAGAGCAGCTGGCACACCCCACCCCCAGAAGCCCTTTCCTATATAATCCAGACCTTTTGTGCTCTCTCAATCTCTCTCTCTCTCTCTCTCTCTCTCTCTCTCTCTCTCTCTCTCTCTGTCTCCTAGTCTCTTTCCCTGTCTCTCCCTCTCTGACTCTCTCCTTGTCCTTTTCTGTTTCTGTCTCTCTCCTCTCTATCTCTATCTCTGTCTCTCTCTGTCTGCATGTACACAACTCCTTCTCTCTCCCTCCCTCCCTCCCCACAAGAGTGGTATCCAATAAACCTGCCTTTATATATTCTAATTTGGCCTGGATTGGATCATTTTGCCCATGGAGAATGCTATTTAACAGATTAAAACAATGTTAAATTCAAAAGTGCTTATTGTTGATCATGTTGCCCAAGTGAATATATGTTGTTAAGAAAACAATGTTAGAATCACAGAACTAATCATTTCCCCATCAGATAATAAAGACAAGTTGACAGGCCTGGGGAGTAAGAGGAAAAACTTCAATGTCAGGGTTAGCTTTCCTGGCATCAAGCTAATATGTTTGCTTTCGTCTCACCATCTGGAAAATGGAGCTAATAAAATTTTGGGCTCATTGGCACACAGCAAGATTAGCAAACCAATGTCTGTAATCTGAGAAGTCTAGATTTTCTTGAAACAAAGATTACTACCATGTATTTATCCAAATAAGATCATTAGCAAGGATCAATGCCAACCTTCCTTGAATTTTCCCAGCATTCAGAGCAACCATAATCAGAACCCAATCTATTACTATAAAAGGATAACGTTTATCCCTTCATGGTAGCCAGTGGTGGCCCACACAGACAGATGGGCTCAGCAAGGAAGAACTCACATCGGTGGTCCTGGTCTCTCATTTTCATGACATCAGCTTTTCCAGCTGGGTCACCATTCTGTTTCACGTGGCAAACCTTCAGACCCTTTGGTTTCCTCACACATGAGAGTGGGGAGTAGAGCTTTGTATAGTCCCAAAACAAGCAAGAGTGGAAAACTGTCTGATGTCAAATCTCAGGGATAGACTCCAAATGTATAAAAAGATGACTATGTCTACATCGCTGATTAGCATAGTGTGTCAGATTATAGCAGATACAATCTGAACTTTGTTCCCAGAAATATATTGAGTGCATATTATGTGATAGAAATTGTTCTATGAGGTGAGGGTTTAGAATTGAGCAAGGTAAACCCATTACCACCAACAGCCTAGCTCTTACTGACTTCACATTCTAGAAGGAAAGACAAACCAGCATCCTTGTAGAAAGGAATCAAAATTAATGAAGAATCACCCTTTACTTCTATGAAAGGAATAAATGAATTAATGATTGATTATAATCTCTGTGTCTTTTAAGGAACATACTGCTCATTTCTCAGTACACACCAATGAACATTGACAAGACAGGACCCTATAATTTGTATCCTTTGGAGGAGGAACCATTTCAATGGTTACTGTCGTTCAGTTTTCCTCCCCTTCTTTCCTCATGTATACCAGAGATTCTGAAAGTGCCCACTCAGAATGAACTGCACTCAAAGAAGGAAAAGCAAACTCCCAGGTGGAGCCTCAGAGCAGATGCCCAGCAAGCAGACATCAGTCATCTGACTTATTTGGTCACAACAGCTTCATGGAAGGCTGGGTGGCTCCCACATGCCTAAGGACCCTGCAGTGACCTGGGGGAGTGTTGGAGACCTGAGTTTGTTCTTGGAGATGAGGCAGAAAACAATCAGTGAGGAACATCTTTACAGCAGCACCGACGAGGTGATGAAAATGTGTCGACATACAGTTCAGTTTCCTTTTCTAAAATGAGTCAAGATGCAGGTTCACCTGGCTTTATTTACCACTGGTAGATACAAAAGACCAGGCAACTCTGGAGCAGTTCTATTACCTCAGCAGAAACCAGCTAGAGATGGGAGGGGACAACACAAGATGCTTTTAGATCAGACCATGAGAGAAAGCTGTGGAGCAAGTATCTCTGATAAACATTCTGTCCCCTTGCTCTTTTCCAGGCCCCAGCGTGGGCCATGGGCATGATGACATGATGCACTGTTGGACTGTGCTGGGGCTGAAGGAAGGGTCACATGGATGATGTACCTTCAAGGGCAGGAATTGGGACATCTCTTTGTGTTTTTGTAGATGTCTTCTACCTTCAGATCGCATTAACTTATGGCTCTTTGGTAGTTTTGTCTTCATAGCTACCAGAAGTAATGCATTTACATTAAATCCTAACAATTTGCCTTTTCACTAGTTAGGTTTGGAATTAGAAGAACTAGGAAGCAGAGAAAGAGAGGAGGAGAGGGAGAGACGGTGTAGAAGAGAGGAAAAGCTGCTTTCCTCTCACGTGTTTATGCCTTCAAGTGAAAATCCGTTATGGATATTGCAAAAGGAAACGGGTGTGGCCTTCTCTATGAAACCACACAAAACATTCTGTTCAGACTGAGCCATGAGCAGCTGGAAGAGAGTGTCTGAAAGGACACTGAGTCAGATTCAAAACCTCCAAATGTCAACTTTCTTCTGGTCAGAAGAGTCACCCACACATCTGCAGAGGCCGGAGTGAGTGCTGGAAGCAGTCTGACAAGCCTCAGGCACAGAGGCAGCACTGGGAGCACTGTGGCCCTCCAAGGCAACTTCCCTGAGGCCAACAAATCCTGTCATGCCCCCCCCTCTCTCTCTTTAGGTAGCAGAGAGAGGAGAACAGAGGGGAGAACGCAAGATGTTTTTAGGTCAGACCATGAGAGAAAGCTGTGGAGTGAGTATCTCTGATAAACATTCTGTCCCCTTCTTCTTTTCCAGGCCCCAGCGTGGGCCATGGGCATGATGACATGATGCACTGTTGGATTGTGCTGGGGCTGAAGGGTCACATGGATGTCAACTTTCTTCTGGTCAGAAGAAAGCTCTGTTACACATTCTAAAGCAGTGGTTCTCAATCTGTGGGTCGCAACCTCTGAGGGAGTCGAACAACCCTTTCACAGGGGTCACCTAAAACCATCAGAAAACACAGATATTTACACTACAATTTATATCAGTAGCAAAATTACAAAATGAAGCAGCAACAAAAATAGTTTTATGGTGGGGGGGGGGTCACCACAACATGAGAAACTGTATTAAAAGGTCACAGCGTTAGGACGTTGAGAACCACTACTCTAGAGGATTCGAGGGTGAGCAAGTCTGGTTGGCTTTCAGCCAGCTGGTGGGTGGTTATGAACATCACCAGGGTCACCACTGCATAAGGCTGTTTGGTGTTACTTCTGGGCATGACAGAGCACTTGATCTGAGGAACACCAAGTTGAAAGTCTCATATTTGACTTCTGGACTTTGTGTTCTTATCAGAAGGATAGATAGATAGATAGATAGATAGATAGATAGATAGATAGATAGATAGATAGATAGATAGATAGATATAGATATAGATACAGATTCATTCTTATGGCTCTGTTTCAAGGAAAGGGAACTCATGAAAACCTCACTTCCTTGTTATCCACTCAAGGATATAAAAGTTCCAGTCTTCCTCAAAAAGAGACAAAACATCTAGGTTGTCCCATTATCATTGTGTGATTCTTGGCATTAAGCAGAGACAGAAAGGCACTTCTAAAATATTACACTGGTAGATTGTATCCACATAGGCAGGAATCGAGAGGAAAGTCCAAGAGCGACAGGAATGACTTAAGTGTCTGGTCCATTCTTACTAAGGTTGGTGATCTGGTTAGGACATGATGACAGGTGAGAATTTCAACATCAATCCAGAACTATTTCTGAGCATCCCCAGCACCCCAGCCCTCTGCTAGGAACTTGAAAACAATGTATTTCCTTTAGGAACACTCCAATGAGCTGGGGACACGATACAGACACACTTCAAATTTGTATGTGACTATGGCAGTTTCTCCACCCTTTCTTTCCTCACTTTGCATTACTTCTGTGAAAAATTCTAATTTTTATATGCTTACCTTGCATATGCTTAAAACTGCCAGGTTTGTGCACATAAATTATGAATCAGCCCTAAGAGAGTTAATTAAAAAAAGAGGAATGGAGGTGCTGTAAAGCAGCTGACAAGAGCAGATGAGGTCTCTACTTGATGTCTAGGAGAGCGCAGGGTGCTAAGCTTCTCTTCTCCAACTTCAGAAGGTGAGTCCAGTTCAAATAGTCTTCTTGGGTATAATCAAGGTAAAGGTTGAAATTAGATTATTTTGATTAGGTTGGACACTTAATCCAAATGAAGGTGTTCTAATCAAAGGGAGAAAACAAACAAACAAGAGAATCACATACAGAAAAAGGCCAGAGGACGAGAGAAATTAGCAAGAATGCCCAGAAGGTAGAGGTGAACATTCAAGGGGGCAATCCAGCCCTGCTGGTGTCTTGAAGTGGGGCAGCTGGCATCCAGGACTGTGAGAAGGTATACTTTTGTTGTTTTGTTTTGGTTTGGTTTTGATTTTTCTTTCTTTTTTTTAAATATTTATTCATTACTTCAGGTTACATCTCCATCAGAATATCCTTTTTGCACCCTGCCTAATCCTGCCCTCCCACCCTCTACCCCCTATCCCTTCCATCCCACTCCTCTGGAGTGGAGTGTCCCTACATAACAGTCCCCCACCCCAGTTCAGCAGTCATATGAGGGCCAAGAGCCTCCTCATACACTGGGGGCCTACAAGGCAGCACCACTAGGGCAAAGTGTCTCACTGACAGTAAAAATGTTTATGTTCATGTTCCCTTTAGTGCATTGGCTGTAGTATAGTTATCCTGTACTATATAGCTAAAATATGACTATCAGTGAATAGATGCCATGTGCATCCTTCTGGGTCTGGGTTAGCTCACTCAGGATGAGCTTCTCTAGTTCCATCCATTTGGCTGCAAACTGCATGATTTCGGTGTTTCTGATGGCTGAGTAGTATTCCACTGTGTAGATGTACTACAGTTTTTTTAATCCATTCTTCAGTCCTGGGACATCTGGGTTGTTTCCAATTTCTAGCTATTACAAATAAGGCTGCTGTGAACATAGAGGAGGAAACTTCCTTGTGATTTAGTGAGGAATCATTTGGATGTATACCCAAAAGTGGTATGGCTGGGATCTGAGGCAGAGCTATTCCAAGTTTTCTAAGATATCGCCAGACTGACCTCTGTAGTGGTTGCACAAGTCTGCACTCCCACCAGCAATGGAGGAATGTTCCCCTTTCTCTACAACCTCACCAGCATGTGCTGTCATATGAGCTTTTGATCTTAGCCATTCTGATAGGTGTGAGATGGAATCTCAGAGTCGTCTTGAATTGCATTTCTGTGATGATTAAGGATGTTGAGCATTTCTTCAAGTGTCTCTCAGCCATTAGGAATTCCTCCTTTGTGAATTCTCTGTTTAGCTTTTTCGAGACAGGGTTTCCTCTGTGTAGCCCTAGCTGTCCTGGACTCGCTCTGTAGACCAGCCTATCATGGAATCCAGAGATCCACTTACCTCTGCCTCCCAAGTGCTGGGATTAAAGGTCTGCACAACCACACCCTGCCCTACTTCTGTTTTAAGTTGTTGAGGTTGTGGCAACTTTTTTGTGAAACTAAAAGTAATTTAATGAGGAGAAATAAGGAAAATCTTTAGAGTGGGGGATTAGTCTAAGAGGAAGAAGTTGCTCACACTGAGAAGAAAAGACAGTGTGTGATACCCAGGCATGGCTGAGATCATGAACTCTAGGGGCTGGCCAGAAGGGTTTAGAATGAACTGATTATTTGTGCCTTATTAGCTGAGCAAGGTTATCCTAAAACCATCTCTATCTCAAGCAGCCACTTACTTGGGTTATCTGAATCATTGCAGAATTATAAACAAATAAACAAGCAAACAAACAAAAAACCTCGTGACACTAAGGGTGTAGCTCTGTGATAGAATACTTGCCTGGCATATGCTTGGTACCTGGCACAAAAATAAATAAATAAAATAAGGTACTGCAAATGTGAGACAGGGAGGCCAAGCTGCCAAACATCATGGACTGGATGTCCGCCCCATGTGCCCCCAGGTCTGGCCCTGCCCTACACTGCCAATTTGCATGTTGTGTCCAGTGGCCCTACAGGCCCAACCACAGAGGTGGAAAGAATTCCAATGCCTCAAGTCAAGAAGACATTGAATATGTAGAGGGAAAATGAGACTCAGAAAGAAAAACCTCTTGGAATGCATATTATCTGTATCTAATGAAAACAAACATGCAAGCTTCTCCTTTAAGCTATCGGGAGGAAAATTTTCTATCTCAGTTGGGGATGGTGAGTGGAAATTGACTATCTGATCCACTACTATCAATTTAAAAACATTCCAGTATGTACCATTTTGTCTTTATTAGACATTAGTCATTATGACCAATATATCAATTGAAAGGCTTTTCCTACATTTGCTCCACTCAGAACTTTATTTTACCACAAGACAACCTCAAGTTCTAAGAAAGCAAATTTTCTTTTCTCTTCACAAAAGTCAAAGCAATAGTTCTACCCTGGGGAAAAAGCTTCAGAGCCCCACAGTAGAGCAGACTAGCTAAAGCCACATCTACGGAATGTGTCCACTCTGTCATCACATCCTCACCACCTGCTCCTCACGCTCTTGGTCAAAAGAAACTGATCTAAACCAAAGTGATCTGAAAGGGAAGTTGGTTGAAAGAATGGCTTTGAGGGAAACTACTGGAAGAAAGTCCTGAGAAACGGAAACCCCAGCGTGGTCAGAAGTGTTTGCAGGACTGAAGGAAAATCAGTTCAACCCTGAGCACGAGTGTTACACTAAGGCTTTGGATTTTATTTTGAGCAGCTCCCTACACGAAGCAAGCAGTGTTTTGGGATGCTCACTCTGACAGTAGAATAAGGTAGGTGCCAGCTAGTTTGGGGGAAATAATGGGCCAAGAAAAACTGGAGGGAGGGTATGGACGCTCATATCTGCAATTCCAGTACTTGGGAGATAGAGGGAGGAAGTTCACCACACATTTGATCTACACAGAGAGTCTGAGGTCAGCCAGGAGTCCAAGGTGAGATCCTATCTCAAAAACAAAAATAAAGCAATAAAAAAGTAGAGTGAGGCTAAAAGAGAAGTTTAAAATCCATTTAGGTAGAAGTTTAAAACCCAAAAGGTGAAGAGTGAACTCAGGACCAAGAATAGGATTAAAGGATATGAAAGACCTGCCATATAATCAATAAGACAGGGATGATTTTTTTTTGGGGGGGGGGACATTTCTAATTTTCACCTATATTTCTCCCTGCATTCCCCAAAGTGTAATCCAAAATAAAGATTTGTGTGCACGTAAGTATGGGGAACAACCTGGTACAAGAAGCCATACAAAGATGCGATTCACATCAAGTTAGCCACTGCAAGTCATCATTGCTCAGCATCTCTTTGAAGCCTTCTGAAGAGCCCTCAACACCGTTGTGTTAAGGTATCTCCCCAGGGTCAATTCACTGGACATGGAAGCTGTGCTTAAGTGAGTGACTAACAGGCTTTTTCAATGTACAAGCCAGTACCAGAGACCATGAAGAAGAATGGAGAGTTACCTGATTTAAATACAGGTGTCTTTTTTTTCTTAGCCTTTTCTTTTCTTTTTTTTTTTAATTTTGTGAATTTCACATCATGCACCCTGTTCCCTCTCCTCTCCCACCTCCCCTAACACCCATGCTCCACCCTTGCAACCTCCCCCTATTGAAAAAAATTAAATTATGTTGCATTGGTTATCATTTGTAGAAATAATTAGTTAAATTGTTTAAAAGTATTTATATTATTATTAATTGGTTTGGTGGCAGTTAATTCTTATCCAAATATTATAAATGAGCACACAGAGACACAAGATGGATTTTAACAAGCCTTGGCCTGAGTTGTGCAATCCTGGCCAATCTAAGCTAACTCTTAATTCTATTACCCAACTATAACCCCATATATACATACAACCCCTTGGACTGCCATTCTCCACGATATGCTGATGTTCCTGGCCATGTGGAATGAGGTTCTTTTTTCTAACCTGTGGTGTGTGCCTCCTTCTTCCTGCTGCTCCTGGCTGGAATGTCTTCTTCCTATGTCTAAAGCTCAGGCTTCCTGTTCTAAATCTCAGGAAGTCCCACCTTTCTCTGTCTTTGCCCAATCTCAGGCCTTGGCATTTTATTTAACCAATCAGAGTCAATGTAAGTAACAGACAGAAAGCAGGGCCAATTAATTAACATTTAGAATGCTTAACACTACCCCAACATCCCCCCACATAAAAAAATCTCATTGTTAAAGGTGTAGTGTGTTTCAGTGTGACCCACAGTATTCCCTTTTGTCCACATGTTTTTGTTTGCAAATGTTCATTATAATGACTCCTTGGTCTGGTACGAGGCCTCTGGCTTCTGCTACTTTGTCAATACTGGAACCTCACTGGGACTCATCTCAGATACGCGGTTATTGTCCTGTGTCATGGAGATCCTGTAATTTTGGGTTTGTAGACCTGGCCTCTTCATACACTCCACCAGTTCATCCATGGGATGGGCCAACTCAAAGCCCTGGTTCTGGGCCTGCAACCCCCACTTGCAGTGCCTGCTCTCCCAAGTGCTGCAGCAGGTAAGGAGTTGGATCAGCTCTCCTGCTTTCATGACCCTATCAGGGCCAATTCTCCCACCTTCTACCTGTGTCGAGGGCAAGAGAGTAAAGGGGATCACTTCCTGGCCAACACCACAAAGCAGACAAAAGGCAGGGTTGGCTCTCCCACACTCACTCCCTCAGAGCTGGCTCACCCATAACTCCCTCATCCAGGGCCAGGCAGGGTTCCCCTAGTCCCTGGATTGCTTCCTTTCCTTGGAGCTCATCTGGTGCTTGCCTTGTCTGGACTGGTGGTTGACATAGGCTAGCTCCCCTTCCAGGCCCCATGGCACTGAAGTTATTGGTATCTGGCTTGCTTCTCCCACACCCTCAATGTTAGGCTACTATTCATTCAGATGTTTGTAGGTCAGAACACTGAATGTAGACATAGCCTCTCTCCTCTCTGCCACCAACTGATGTATATGTGACACAGCAGCCACATCTGCAATGCCTCTAGAGGGAACACAAGGTGTCTTTTAATTCAAGTGAACTAAACCAGTAATTGCCTGCTTAGGACTGGTCAACCTACTCTAGGCAGTAGCTAGAGTAAGCAGTAAGACAAGGGGATTTGCAGCGGTGGCTAGCACTGTATGAAAGAAAAGAAGCTACTGCAGTTCCTGGTGATGCCATTTATCAATTCATGGAGCAATTTGGTGATGTTGATTCCACTGAAATTCATGTTGGGAATTCAAAGCCTTCTGTGGGATACCAGGAGCCCCACTGTCCTGGCCCCTTCTGTTTTCTCTCTCTTATTTAACTCCATCTCCCACTTCACAGCCTTTACATTTTTGGATCTGTTATTCTTTCTGAAGCCTGGAATGGTTTTTCTCTAGAAGCCTCTGGGTTCCATCCCTCACGTCCTCTGGACCTCCACTTATATGTCAACAAAAGTCTTTCCCTTATTACATGATCTAACAGAGACTCTCAGCACAGTTCTCTTTCTTCCCGCTTCATTCTCCATAGTACGCCTCCACTGGACATATACTTATTGGTGAGTTGGCTCCTCCCTCCCCTCCAATAGAGTATAAAGGGGAGCATCACCTGTCAAGAAAATAAATGAAAGCCACTGAGTTAGTTTTATGCAATATCCACACTGTTCTGGTAAGAATGAGATGCATAGGCAATCACACATTATAAAATATGAATTGTGTAATCTCAGTGATTCTGCATGCAATTAAAATGCTCATACTTTGCATTGTGAACTGGCATGGCATAATCTAGAAGTGAGTGGTTCAATTCCTGCTAATGGCTTAAAATTGAATTTAATGATTTCATTTTTCTTTATTAAATAGCAAATAAAAATATGTGACAAGTTGAGAGCCTGGGAAAGGAAGGAAAATGCTTCATGTTTAACTTCCTTTGACAGCACTTCCTTTGCAGTTTTTATTGTGCACAGGCCCCTACATGATACATGGTCTCTTTTGCCTGCAAAGGAGGCAAATTAACTCCAGACATGAGTCCCATCTAATGACAGACAAGGTGTTATCATTTTATTTGGAGTTCATGGGGGGGGGGGGGGGGGATGTACATAGGATATATATATATATGTATATACATATATGCATATACACAGGAGAGACCAGTGAAATCTGCAGAGACCCTGGCTGTTAGAGCTCAGATGTGGTATTACTGCCATCCTGTGTCCAAAAGGACTCACTGCACTTAACTCCAGGAGGAGCCTCACAGGTAAGTAAGCAAGACCCTCCAGACTGCACTAAACCTACCCATCCACTGCAATCATGCTAGTAAACCAATAGAATTATTATTTGGTGCAGTTTAAATGAAGGCAGATTTGTAATGAGAACAGTGGTTTCATCCACAGTCTGTATACACCATTTTAGAGCCAGGATTTTGTGTTTGTCTTTGTGTGTGTCTCTCTGAGTCTCTGTCTCTCTGTCTCTCTCTCTCTCTCTCTCTCTCTGTCTGTGTGTATGTGTGAATGTGTTCTTTGCCTTTCTGTTTCCCTCCACATGGCTTCCTTCATTCCCATTTTCTTCCTCTTTGAAGTTCCCTCTGTTTGTCCAAGAAGTCTAGTTCTTCTGAGTTCAAACACATCTAGCTTGTGTGAAAGGCCTGGTCATAGAAAACATCAGCACCGTGAAACACTGCAAGGGCAAATGGGGAACAGGTCAGAGCCAAGGATGCTGGTGACTTATCATGGCCACAGACATGGAGTAAGAACAAGCCATGAAAGCATTCTTACTGTGGGACTAAGAGACTGCTGCCAATTTTGTTCTGTTACTTCCTGGTTGCAAAAAATAAGAAAAGGGAACAATTACTTAATCCTCCCTAATCAGAGACAGTAAGGAAGCCATCCATCTTCATCCTGTATTATGAGTAGATTACAAACCAAAGGGACAGCAGAGTGTTTGGTGGTGGACAAAGAGGAGCCAGAGAATGAAGACAAAAGAGAGTGGATGGTGTTGGACCCTGCTATTAAAGTCATAGTCTTCCATGTCTGGAAAGCCCTGAGCTTGGTGCTAAATGGAGGACTCCTTCTCCTTTTGGGACTCCCTCCTCTCTGCCTAAGCCAGGGAGCCCAGGTCAGTATACCCTTCACCTGATGAATCCTCATGTAATCCTCAAAGAAATTACAAAATCAACTTCCTTTCTCCAAAGAACTGCTCAGCAAGTACCTGGGATTCCTGGAATGTTTCTCCATGCAAATGAGGCATCCTAGTATCTTAACCCCAAGCCAACAATGTATACCCACCCTGGAAACCCACACCCACTCACCAAAGTTCTATAAAACTCTCGTTCATCCTGAATAAAGTTGAACTGCCTTGCTGAAGCTGTTGTACTCTTGGCCATCAGAACCCTATCCCCCATATTGTTCCCCTCGAACTCATGGACTGGTGGCCAACAGTCCACAAGAAAAAGGGGAGACCCACAGGATGGCTCCACACTATAATACATTTGACTGAAGCAAACATCCTTGAAGTTTAATCTCTTATTCCTTTGGTCATAGCTCTGACAGCCTGGTCCCTGAGAATAAACAAAAGATACTGACGGGCACCAGGAATGACTCTGCTCTTTTCCACTGAAAAACACACAGATATAAAAATATTTGGGGGGGCTGGAGAGATGGTTCAGAGCTTAAGAGCACTTCCAGAGGACCAGGTTGATTCCCAGCACTCACATTTTAGTTTATAATCATCTGTAACTCCAGTCCCTGGGGATCTGATGTCCTCTTCTGGCCTCCATGGGTACCAGGCACACAGGCAGTACACAGACATAAATGCAGGCAAAACATTCATACACATAAAATATAATAATTGAATAATTTAAAAAAATAGACAGAAATAGTAATTGTAAAATAAAAACTAGTATTTTATAAATTAACTTCTGTATATATGTAAGTATTAAAGTACTATGTGTAAATTATAAGGAATCTGGAAAATTTTTAAATCATAAGATTGTCAGTAATATGCATATATATGTGTGTATATTTGAGACCCATTAGACTTTTTCTATGTAGTTGAGACTGACCTCAAACCCCTGGTGAGCCTCCTCACTCAATGTCTTAAAAGCTAGAATGCAAGGGTGAACCATTACACTTACCAAGGAACAGGTTTTTTGGTTTTTTTTTTTTAACACTTTTTATCATACTTATTTATTCTGGGGAGGGGCAGATGCATTCCATAGTGCATTTGTGGAAGTCAGGGGATGATTTGTAGAAATAGGTCCTCTCCTTCCAAAATGTGGGCCGAAGGATCAAACCTAGCTCATCAGGCTTGGTGGCAAGTGCCTTTACCCGCTGAACCATCTTGCCAGCCCCCCCCGTACTGTTTTATTTTTATTTTATTTCATTTTATGTATGTGGGTGTTTTGCCTTCATGTGTGTCTGTGCACCATATCCCTGTCTATTGCCCATGAAAGCCAGAAGGGAGCTATCACGTAGATTCTGGAATCAACCTGATTACCTGGCAGAGCAGAGGGTTAACCATGGAGTCATCTCTCCAGCTCCTCTCTGTTGTATTTTTTTTTTGCAGTTATGATATGTTATGTTTTAATGCATTTCACTCATTCCCCATTGTAGGCTTATTAATTTTCTCTGATAATAAATAATCCCATGGTAAGTGTAATTATGCATAACTTTTCGCTGTTTCCGTTTTTCCTCAGAATCCATCCTCAAAATAGCATAACTGGGTTAACAGGTATAAATTTTGGAAAAACACTTGCTGAACTGCTCTGTGGGCAAGCATTTGGCCACAACAGACTATAAGGAATCTGGAAAAAATTTAAATGTACTGTGGAAATGACACACTCATACCCATGACAACATTAAATTAAAAGGAAAAAACCCAATTTGCTAGCTTGTCTCAATCTCACTAATTTAACTTGCATTCCCTTGGAAATTAGTGAGACTGAATACTTCTAATGTTATTGAACATCTTGATAACTTTCAATTGGAATTTAACTATTTAAAAACTGTATCCATTTGTATTTTCTTATAAAAATTATTTTTATTATCTGTAGAGGAATTTTAATCCAGCAATATGTCTGCTCAGATCACATCCAAAGACCTTCTAGGTGTGTGTGATCTGGCTGGAATGCAGATACACCCTTAGTACACACCTTTAATCCCAAACAATGAAGGTAAAGTTAGTTTGTAGAAGGAAGTACCTATGTTTGAAAGTGATATCTAATTGAGAGGCAGACAAAGTGACAAATCAGAGAAAGATTTTACAGAATAGGATACACCGAATTCTCATGAGAATGTAGAGGAAAGAGAGGTGACTTAGAGCAGCATGGGGCAGGGGGAGTTTCGTCAGAACTATTGTACAGAGACAGGTTGCAGAGAGAGAACAAGCTAGACACAAGTAAAAACTGAATGAGCAAGAGAATGAGGAGCCAGAATTAGAACATATTGCCAAAGTTAGGCTCAAGATAAGCAGAGCAATTCAGTCAGAGGCTGAGAGAGAAGCCAGATTGAATCAGTGAATTTGGAGAGGAATTTGAGCCAGAACAGCTGAGTTGAGATAGCCAACCAGAGTTCAGAAAGAACTAGAAAGGGTGAACTTATTCACCAGTTTCAGAGACTGAAAACGTTCTAGGCCTAGGTTGTATGGAGGGTTTAAGCTTCCAGGACTAGGTCTAGGTTAGCAGTAAGCCTCCGAGATGACAATTACATCTGGAGAATAAAAGTTACATTTACAATTATCAGTTTCAAATTATGTGTACAAATGTGTCTGTAAGGGCGTAGTGCATGTGAGTGAAGTGCTGTGGAGGCCATATCCCCCTTCAGTTGGAGTTACAGGTAGCTATGAGTCACGTGACATGGGTGCTGGGGACCAAACTTAGGTGCTCTGTAAGACCATTACAATGTTCTTAAGCACTGAGTCATGGCTTCAGCCATCCCAGCCAACTTTTAACCTCTTTACCTGAGGTGTACTTTGATATCTGGCAAGAAATGAAGATAATACTTCAAGTGTCCCCAGTTTTTCCAGGTACTATTTGTCCATTGATCTTATACATTCTTTAATACATAATCAAAGCTTCTTCCATATTTATTCTAGTTCATTAGTCATCTGTTGATTTCATCACAGGTGTTCCACTTTATGGCTGTAATATATATATATATATATATCCTGCCTGGTGTGGAAAGACTATTCATTATTTTTTTTCTTCAAAACCAACATTGTTACCCATTTCCTTTACATCCTACACACACGTGTGTGTATTAGAATTATTTTGCTTGTGTTTGACTAAAATGGTAGGAGTTACATATACTAGCCAATGAATAACATTGTATAGGTAAAGTGTTCCATTACAACAGCCAGGCCTTTATCATTGAACGATCACATCTCCAGAAGATAACATGTCCAAAGACAAGAGCATAGGCTGCACCCCAGGACCAGCTCTGTGGGCTTAGCGAGTGACCTGATCTTCCTGA
Organism: Lophiomys imhausi; assembly: GCA_907164525.1. Lineage (NCBI taxonomy): Eukaryota > Metazoa > Chordata > Mammalia > Rodentia > Muridae > Lophiomys > Lophiomys imhausi. Next base: position 1,074,552 of record CAJQZJ010033952.1, read on the forward strand.
ATCTCAATTTCATCCTCCAGGCCAGTGGTTCTCACCATTCCTACTTCCTCATGTCATTTCTACTTCATAACTATAATTTTTCTTCTCAGTGGTGTCTCAGTTCCTATCACCATTGGAACATGTGGTTTCCTATGATCGCTACTCCTCTCTGTCATCCTTATAGGATTCTTCAATCCAGAAGCAATACGAACAACAACTAGATTGCACACTCTTGCAATCAGATTTCAAAATATGTAACTCACAAGTTTTACTATTCATCCAAAAGGTACTTTATAGAAAGGCTATGAGGTTTAGCAGAGCTAATATAATTGGCAACAGTGGCTATCCCCATATCCATCTGAAGGGATAGTCTCCAGCCTCATCAGAAGGGTGATTTTCTTTTCAATCTCCTTCACACACATACCCAATTCCCATGCTGACACACAATAAGGACTTAACAAATATTAATAAATATTAATACTGTCTGTCTGAATGAATGAATGACTGATTATGGTTTCCTTGTTTCTAATATGCCAGTGTAGGAAGGACAACAGATTTCTCTAATGCTCCCAAATGGTCAAGAAAAATTACACACCCAGAGAACTTAAACGATTTTTCTCTAGACTTCTTTAAACTTCCCAAGCTCTAAGCAGAGAGGAAAGTGCACTGGGGTGAGGGTAAGGGTCTTCGGCTGTTTTGCAAAGCAAACTTGATTAAAGAAGCCTCTGGAGTCTGGTCACATTACGTCAGAGATTTCCATCTCACAAGCAGCATTGCTTTAATACCATCTCAAAATGATAAACACCCTATAAGATAGTAATGCTGTTTATGATATTTGCACAAATAGGTTCATTGTAGAGTTATTCAAAATTGTGAAAAGGTAGAAGCCAATTTAGTTTCTACTGGGAGAAGCAAAGTGTGATATAACCATATAACTACATAACTGAGTAGCGCCCAGCCCTAAACAAAAAAGTGCTGAGATGGGCTGCAGCCTCCATGAAACCTGAAGACGTTACAAAAGAAGTCAGTTGCACTAAGGAAACTGAAACAGGAGGGTGGCATATTTGAAGCCAACTTGAGCTGCGCAATAAAACTTGTCTCAAAATAACAAAGCCAAGCCGGAGGTGGTGGTGCACACCTTTAATCCCAGAATTTGAGAGGCAGAGGCAGGTGGATCTCTGTGAGTTTGAGGACAGCATGGTCTACAAAGCAAATCCAGGACAGCCAGGGTTATAAAGAGAAACCCTGTCTCAAAACAAACAAACCAAAAACAAAATGGCTCAGCAGTTAAGAGCACTGACTGCTCTTCCAAATCCCAGCACCCACATGGCAGTTCACAGCTATCTGTAATTGCTGGGCCTGGTGGCGCACTCCTTTAATCCCAGCACTCGGCAGGCAGAGGCAGGTGGATCTCTGTGTCAAGCCCAGCCTGGTTTACAAAGTGAGTCCAGGACAGTCAGGGATACACAGAGAAACCCTGTCTCAAAATAAAACAAAACAAAAGCAAAGCCAGTCACAAAAAGACAAACATTGGGTGACTCTACTTCTATCAGGTTCTTAAAGTACTCAAACTTATAAAGAAAGTGGTAGTGAGCAGAGGACGGGGTGGGGGAAATGGGGAGGTCACTGGTATAGCTTCCTTTATGGAAGATGGAGGTAGGAGGATCAAAAGTTTAAAGTCACAGCAAGTCTGAGGCCAGCCCAGGCTACATAAGACTGTCTCAAAAAATGAAAACAAACACAAATTCCAGAGATTTATTTCCTAATGTTTTGGAAGCTCAAAAGCATGACGTGAAGGGGCTTGAGTCTGACAAGGGTCTTATTTTTTATTTGTTCTTATTTTCTGTGTATGAGTGTTTTACCTGCATATATGTCTGTTCACCATGTGCATGCAATGCCCACATAGGCCAGAAGAGGGTCCAGTTTATGCAGCATTGGGGAATCTAACTCAGGGATTCCTCATATTAGGAATGCTCTCTACCAGCTGAGCAACATCCCTAGCCCAAAATCTCTGTTCTTTGTGAACTACCCAATCTTAGGTTTTCTATTATAGAAATACAAAATGGACTAAAATATTATGTATGCTTTATTATACTTTTTATAGTTGCTACTGATGTTTAAAGGAGCTTTCTGGAGTTTTGGGTGAAGAAGTGGAGTTCCCTGGAGAAGTAAATGGGCATGAAGTTCTGTGTCTCTTCTCCTATGTCTTGCCTTATATATTTCCTCCATCTTTCTGTCTGCCTTTACTCTTTATAATAAACTGATGAAGAACACCAAACACTTGTGAGTCATGAATACTTGCCCTACCAGATCTAAGAGCACCAGATCCTGGGATACTCTGCCATTAGCCTGTGATTAGCCATTGTCTTTTGTTGTTGTTTATGTGCTTGTTTCTGGTTTTTTTTTTTTTTTTTTTGCGACAGAGTCTCATTGTGTAGCCCATGATGGCTTTGAACTTGCTGTGTATACAAGGCCAGCCTTGGATTCCTGATCCTCCTACCTCTACCTCCCAAGTGCTGAGATTACATGTGTACACTACTATTCTTACCTTAATTTGCTGCTTTCAACAAGGCAAACGATCAGATCCCCCTGGCACATAGGGTTTGAAGTCTTTCTGGCTGATTCCCAGAAAAGATCTGGCCATGCCCAACTCTAGACAGATATAGTTATCCTGAATATTCTTACGATATCGTGGAGATATGTTCTTGGATGTGTTCCTTGCCATACTGTAATGCAGAATAAAAACACAACCTACCAAGGGAAAAGTTGTTTTCAAAACTAGTTTTACACAAAGAAAGCCGACAAAGGTGGTATGACAGCAGTTGGAGGGCTGAGGAGTAGCTCAGCAAGTCTTCTCCACAAGGCTGCAGCCTGTACTGGTGTCCAGGAAGGTATTCATTCAGTAAGACTACAGAAGTGGTATCTAGTGCCAGCAATAGACCAATTCCTGGGGTGGGAGGGGTAAGGGGGAGGTTTGCTGGAGAACAATATTGACAGGCAGCTGTCTGAAGAAACACTTTGATCTCTAAATAACCTTTAATACAGAAGCAGAGAAACTTGAGGGCCAGTTTTATCTTGAAGGCAGTTTGGCTTGTTTAGAAGCATATTATCTTCTTGTGCATGGAATTTCACTATGAGAAGATTCTGAAAAAAGTCTCCCAATACAGAGGGAGAAGGTGCATTCTCCCCAAAGCATCTCTGCAACAGACCCAACTAACAGACTCTGAGTTATTAAAATTGCCATGGAGAAGAGGTATAACCAGAAGAGGGTAAACTAGAGAGTTAAAAATCTCACTTCCAGTTGGGACCTTTTTCTCTCCACCAGCCAATGGCAAAGTGTCCCTATATCCTTTTCAGAACACCAGTCCATTTATCTGCTGCCAGAGCCACAGTACTATGTACTGAAAAGATTACCTTTCTACAATTTTTCATCTGGAGTGACTTCTCATCATTCAACATTCACTTTGTAACTCTGAGTTTAGGACTCTGGAACCTTCTGATTCATTTCTAGGAAATCAGAATGATGTATTTTACTTAAAAACAAAACAAAGTTCAAAGCCATTTTAAAAATAGGCAGTTGGTTAGTCCCCAGCTTTCTACCTGTCACCAGACATTGGTTCTCTTCATTCATTAGGTCAGTTTCTGAAGTGGCCTTAGATTTCAAGACATATTGTATCTCAGCTACTCCCCAAAATTATTGAAAGGCATTTCTCCAGATGAAGGATGTATTGTCTGTAATTTTGCTGATGAATTTCCTGGTTTTCAATTAATTAAAAGTAAAATAAAAAACCTTAAAATTTAGTTCTGCAATTTAGTTTCTCAAATTGAAGGCTCATTGAAAAAAATAACATATACTGTTATTTGCTTTATTATAAAACTTATTCCTAACTAAAGAAATATTTAATACAGTTATTAATAATTCCAGTTATTTTCTTTGGAGATTTTTCTGCTAGTGTGAATTACCTTGAATTGTTGGAAAGCTGTGGTGGTATGTGTTGCCTGCTCAAGTGAACCCAGTAAGTGGGTGCTCAGCCACCTAAGTCAAGCATGTCCATATTCTGCTTGAATGTGTAGTAAGCAGGTGTCATAAACATTTTAACTATAGTTTTGCTATAAACATAAGAGAAAAATATGATAGGAATAATCTTGTATGTTGCTAACTTTTAACCATACAAACTATGATGCACAGACTCTACACAGCATTTTGGATTGGTTTGTAAAGTTGTGGCTTACACGTTAAACTTGCAAGTTGCAGTCAATATTTCTAATTCTTCTTTTATCTGTGTGTTCTTAGTATTGGATTTCTTGTGTCCTTCATTCTTAGGGGTTTTTGGAGAAAATTAAGAAATAACTATGAAAAAATGAAGTGGTTAAAAGTTTAGCTTTCACCTGGTATAGCGACTCTTGTCTTTAGTTCTAGAACTCAAGGGAGTTGAAGCAGGTGAATCTCTGTGAGTTCAAGGCCAGCCTGGTCTACAAAGTGAGTTCCAGGATAGCCAGGACTGTTACACAGAAACTCTGTCTCAAAAAAAAATTTTTTTAACTTTCAGAGATAGTGTAAGTGTGCATATTAGATTTAATCTTTCAGATTTTTTATGGGCTTTTTAGGAATTCAATAAATCCCACAGGTCTGTGCAATATTTTAATTGTATAAAACTCATTTCTTACTCTATAGCCTATAAGCATATCTGTCTGACTTTTAATCTCCTTCCAAAAACTTTGCTGAAATAGTAACACATTAGTAAAGCTTTTTTTTATTGAAAATATTTTTTTCATAAAATATATTCTGATCACAGTTCCCCTCCTTCATCTCCTTCAGATCTTCCCACCTCTCCACCATCTAACTCCATGTCTTCTTTCTGTCTCTCTTTAGAAAGCAGGCATCTTAAAACAACAGAAAAGGTAATAAAAGAGTTTGCAATGTACCCATATCCTGAGATAACTATAGATAACCCCAGTTATACCTGTGTGTGTGGTAGGAATGAGGGGAGAGTGTCAAGGTTTTGAGGTGCCTGCCTGATGCTGTTGGTCTAGGACTTTTTAGATCTTGGTATGATGGGAGGGACTCCTGTTGTCTTTTCCAGTCAGATGGCCAGACTCTTCCTAGGCCATTAGAAGTGTTCAATGAATTGGAACTCCTAAAGAAGACTCCTTCCTCCCAGGAGGTTCCTGGGTAAATAGCCCAATGGGCTATTCCTTACTGTATTGATCTAAGATACAGCTAAGATACAGGCTAAGAAGATGACAGAAAAACAGCCGGTTTTAAACAGCACACACACACACACCACTACCACCACCGCTGCCGCCACCCAACACACACACTCAGTGACAAAAAGTAAAATGTATACATCCTTAATACATTATAATGTCTATTAAAACAAACCCTAGACACGCAAACAGAATCAGAGCCACTATCACCATCATCTCCATCATTAAGACTGAACTGTTCTGTGACAAGTCCAGTTCTGCAGGATGAGTGACAGACCCTGCGGAGTTTTCCGCCTAGTGGCGCCAGCGCGCGGAATACAAGAGCAGGTTGGGCGGGGCCGGGACAGAGGAAGCGCCAACTCCCAGAGATACTCAGAGGAGCGCGCAGCCGCTCTGCACCACTTCTGCCCATAGCGGGCGGTCCGGTGGTGGGGGAAATGTTTGCCCATTCTGGGAAATACCGCGAGAGACCAAATCTCGTACCTAGCCCCTCCCTCCCTAAGTCCTGCCCTGGGCCCGCCCTCTGAGGCACAGGCCCCGCTCCTCGCAACCGTTTCCGGTGTGGTAACGAGAGGGTGGTTGGCTGGCTTGGCAGGCAACATGGCTGCGTCCGTGCTGGGCTCTCTGCTGCGGACTTTCCGGCAGGTCAGGCCCTTGCCTTTTTCGCCAGCCCACCTCTCACCCCTGAGTTCCGAGTCCCGTGGGTCCCCGCAACCCTGTCACTTGTAATGCGCACGGAGGACCAATTCCAGGGCTCCGTTCTGGCTAGGTTAGGAGAGGCCTAATCGGGAAACGATTTGGTATTCAGGCGTGGAGCGTTTATTTGAAAGCTGCGAGGTTTTGACTCCGGTTTATAAGGAACTGCACGTAAATGGAGAAGAAAAGGGGTTAGGAGGATCGAAGCCTCAGAGGCTCCGATTGTGCACGGAGACTGAAGGGAACTAGCTGTCAGCTTGTGGATTGGAAGTAGGTGGTGACAGAATTTCGAATAGGGAGCAGGCCATTCCGCTAAAACTGAAGGGATAGTTAAAGGAAGGGCTAGAATTGTCTGCAGAGTTGAAGAGTGGCAGTGTTGTAGTGCTGACAGTAACTAGGAAGAGTACCAAAAGTTGGAGGAGTCTTCGAGAGTTTTACAGGGGAGGGGTGTCAACCAGAAGAATACCTGGGCTGTTTTTTCTTTACTACGACAGGAGCAACATCATATCCGGATATTAGAAGGAAAAAGCCACTAGAATGGGGAACAGTGATGATAGAGGACAGGGAAGAATCGCCGGAGCGCTGCCTTTTTGCAGGCAAGAGGTGATATAAGGTCTTGTTTTTGAAGTTTGATTTTAAGAATGTGGTTCGGTCACGTGTAGGAATTTTTTCCAACAGAAATGTAATGCAAACCACAAGAGTGATTTATATTTTTTTCTAGTATTTACATTGAAGTTAAAACGTAGGTATTTTTAGCCAGGTATATCCGTACTCTAACAAGTCAAGATTAGAATGGTTTGTGAGACATTTGCATTTATTCTGTTGGAAGCAGGCTTTCAAAGTCTTATTTGTATCTTTCACTTAAAACATATCGCAGTAAGCCGGGCGGTGGTGGCGCACGCCTTTAATCCCAGCACTTGGCAGGCAGAGGCAGGTGGATCTTTGTGAGTTCGAGGCCAGCCTGGTCTACAAAGCGAGTCCAGGACAGCCAGAGATATTCAGAGAAACCCTGTCTCGAAAAACCAAAAAAAAAAAAAAAAAAAACATATCGCAGTTGGGAGGATACATTTTACATCGTATAGAGGAAAATGCAATTGTACCAAAAAACAAAATTGCTTATTTGAAAATTTAAGTGAATTAACATCAAGAATTATGTCCCCAGTTGTACTGCTTACATTTCCAGTGTCTGCTAGCCATATCCATGGTTAGAGGCAACCATAATGGACAGAGGTGACATATAACAGGAGGAGGGTGTGGAGTATAGTGCCAATGCTGCTGAGTGGGTGGGTAGTGGGTGTGGTGGTGGGAGTTTGGGAATTCTCTTCAACTTGTTTCTAATTTTAAAACTAAGAGACATTGAAGTCATCAGAATATGAAGGGGTGAGGACAGTTAACAGTGACTTAAGAAAGGAATACCCCTGCAACGCTGTCATCTCATTTCCACAAGAGTTTGTAGTATTCACATGCACATACAAATAAATGAATTTAAAAAAATACTATCAAGTCTTGGGGTGGCGAGATGGCTCATTGGGTAAAATGCTTGCCACCAAGCCTGTCTAGTCCAATCCTAAGGATCCATGCTGAGGAGAGAACTGTCTCACAAAAGTTGTCCTCTAACTTCCACTTCCACATGCTTGTACACATACACACATGCACATGCACCCATGAGTACACACAGGATTCATTAAAGTTGTCTTTTGGCCTCCACACATGCCCTTGCATATACACAAGTACACATGTGCACTCAAACATGCCAAATATAATTAAAATTTTTTTCATAGCTTAAAGTCAAAAGTAGTGACTGAAAGCACTTTATAGGATTGGAAAAACACTTGCAGCACCCATGGTCCTTATCTCTGTTTTTTAGGTGGCTTCTCCATCAGCGTCAGGTCAAGTTCGAAGTTACTATGTAGACTGGAAAATGTTGCGTGATGTGAAGAGACGAAAAATGGCTTATGAATATGCAGATGAGAGGCTTCGGATCAATTCACTCAGAAAGAATACCATTCTGCCAAAAGACCTTCAGGTTAGCTAGTATGAGTCCCCTTTTTTTCCCTCACAAAATCATTAACTCATTTCAGATTCTTTTTGAGGTTGTTTTATTGTGACTTAGTATTAATGTAATTTCTGGAGAATAAGATAAAATATTCAAGTCAACATAAATAGCCCTATATCTGACTTTGGTACAGATAAAGGACAACTATTCACTCCTTGCTGGTTTTTTTGGAGTTTTCAAGACAGGGTTTTTTCTGTGTAGCCCTGATTGTTCTGGACTTGCTCTGTAGACCAGGCTGGCCTTGAACTCACAAAGATCTGCCTGCCTCTGCCTTCCGAGCGCTGGAATTAAAGGTGTGCGCCACCATGGCTGGCCCTCTTTCCTGGCTCTTAATGTGTTTCATAAGACAGTCCCTAGAAAGTAATAGTCAGGGGTAACCACACAGAAACCAAGAAATATTTTGACCTAAAGTCTCCCCAACTTCATCCCAGTTTTGAAACCTTCTAGGCATTTGGAGGTATTGCTAATGCATGAGCTGTGTGCCAAACACATGGCCTGTGGTCCTAACTCAGGACCTGCCCTCCTGAACTCCTTTGTTCCTCTATGGTTAGGTGCTCTTACGTTTAGCCTTCCTTTCTTGTCATGCACTTCTGCTTAAATAAAAGGGTGTCAGCTCTGTTTGGCTCCTGAGGCATAAGGTTTTAAACATGAGTGGTGACAGAGTACTGAGGAGGCTTATAGGAAATTGTAATTAAACTCTTTAAGGCTACTTACCTACTGAAAGTTCATATAAAAAACAAACACTTAGACAAGTTGGCAGAATGATTTTGTTGTTGTAGCTCTGGCTGTCCTGGAACTTGATATGTAGGCCTCGAACTCAGAGATCCGCCTGCCTCTGCTTCCCGAGTGCTGGGATTAAAGGTGTACGCCACCATGCCTGGCTGTTATCTATTCTTTTAAATCTTATCTGGTTTAAGCTAAATGGGAAGAAAACTGAGTTCCCAAGACCACTCTGTTGTGGCTTTTACACTTCTTCCACTTAATAGAAGAGAGCTGTTGACAACTCAGCTCAAGACACTGGAAATGACTCTGTTGATGGAAACAGAGTAGAATGGTGGCCGCCAAGAGCTGGGAGTTCTCCAGAAGGGTCAAGTTGAGTTGCTCAACAGGGAAGAAATGGCACGCTAAAGCATATTGTAGTAATCACAGTCAGTATGCATTCTTCACTTGAAATTTGCTAAGAGTGCAAAGGTAGAATAAATATATACAAATTTTAATTGTCAGGTGAGTCAGAAGTTAAGTGAGTGAGTTGTTTATGAAGAACACTCCCCCACACCCCAGAAGAAATGCCTCTGTAGAGTATTAGTACCAGCAATGACACTTGGACTAGCGTCAGTGATCTAAGAAGCATGTTGTAGGACAAAAACCCAAACAAGTGGATAAAGAGAACAATAGTATATGGACACATGACATACAGTTTACAACAAGAAAATGCGTATTTATGGTATTAGTGAACATGGTAGCTGTTAGCCACAGCCCTCAGAAAGGTGGCACAGATGAAGCCTTGGGTGCTGATGTTATTTTATAAATCAGTTTTGGCTACACAGTATATGTAGTTTATAAAATATACTGAACTTCGTTATTATGGTTTGCGGATTATGATTGTTTTAATCTTTAAAATCATATTGAAAAATACATCAAACATTTCTGTTTTGTTTCTACTCAAAGATTAAGGCTTACTACATATCCAGTGTTCTTTGGCTAATATTCTAGCCCATTCTCCCTTCCCTTTAGGCACTAAGTAATGATCTATGTTATGATTTCCCCTAGGAGATAGCTGGTGAAGAAATTGCTGCCCTTCCACGGGATAGTTGTCCTGTTAGAATCAGAAATCGGTGTGTTATGACATCTCGTCCACGTGGTGTTAAGCGTCGTTGGAGGCTTAGTCGCATTGTCTTCCGCCACTTAGCTGATCACGGGCTACTTTCTGGAATCCAGCGAGCAATATGGTAAATCAGTTTCAGAACCTGCTCAGCTGCCAGGGAAACCAATCCTGCTAAAAGAGACTTTATTAAAAGATCAAACCCTAGTTTTTATAAGGGTCTAGTATGTTTAGTCTACCTGACCCCGAGTTAAATTACTTTTAGATTTTAAATGAAGAAAAATGTGGTTATTTCTGTCATTGCATTGTCTTTTCTTTAACTTCACAATAGGCATATTACTCCCACAAATGGTGTAAGAGTGAAATAAAAATATTTTCTGTGAAAGTATGGTGTTTTCCTTCAAGTTTGATGTTTAGTAGCAAAATTGTGTATATAAATTTATTTGAAGAGTGATTTTTGTTTTCTGTGAAAGTATGGTGTTTTCCTTCAAGTTTGATATTTAGTAGCAAAATTGTGTATATAAATTTATTTGAAGAGTGATTTTTGTACTCCTGGGTTAGCTTCCCTGATCTGCAGTTAATGTCACTTTTTGGATAACAGTAGATGGAGAGAGTTAAACACGATATTCTAGGTTGTATTTAGTGTCAACTTTGTGTGGTAGTGAATAAAAGAACTGCTAAATAGTTCTTCATTCCATCTTTTAAAGTTTTTCATTTATGTGTATGGGTGTTTTCTATGCATGCAAATCTGCTCTGTGTGGGTGCATGGTACTCAAAGGCCAGAGGAAGGCATTGGATTCCAAACTGCAAACAGTTGTGAGCTACCACAGACATTTAAAGCTCACCCGTAGACATTTCAATGAAGATGATTACCCTGATCTGTTTTCATTAAGGATTGTAGTGATTTTCTAATTCTGTCTTTGCTGCATCTGCTACATTTTTAAAAAATAACTTTCCTTATCAACAATTAGTAAAATGCATTTCTCCGACATAAATGTGTAATAAAATTTCAGAGTAAACAAGTTGGTATACTAACAGTGAAATTGAAACCATCATTCTTATTCCTGTGAACTCTGAAATTTGTACTTGGTGCTTCAGTCCACTCTGCTCATTTTTACTCAGATCACTGAAGTCCCTTGACATCTATACCCTGTAAGGTTATTTACTGTCCTTGCTTACTAGGATAAGAGCCTTAGTGCATGTTTTCTGATTTAGACACCTGTCTTTATGGATCCCTAGTTCTTTTATTAGGAAATGATGTTTAGAGACAAGATACACTAAAGTTAATAGCTACTAAGATGTCACCTTATTAGGATTTTTTTGAGACAGATTCTCTCTGGCTGTTTTTGTTTTATGCATCCATTTTTCATAAACTAAACATGAAATTTAATATAAAAACCAGTGAGTTTTCCCAATGTAAATTAGGATGGTATAGCTTTTCTTAGTACTTTCTAGAACTGGGTAAGCATATTTTTGTTGTATTTTTCCCCTTGTTTTTAGTTTTGGTGACCTAATGGCTTTTATTAGGGTTACTGGAGCATGGGGGAACTTACCATTGGCTACACCATTAAAGAAAATGGCACCTTCCACGACTCCTGTTTTTTTTCTTCTATAAACTATTTGTTTAATTACTGGAAACCACTAAGTATGTCATCAGTTTTTTTTGGTTGTGTGTGGTCTTTTTGCCATGTATTATTTTCTTTTTACATTTTAAAGGAAGACTTTCCCCTTACTCTTAGGTTATAATGGAATTCCATTTCTTCTAGTACTTATACATGTTTTTAATCCTTGATGCTGTAAATGCTGAGAATTAGAGTGGTGTCATTAACGATTCACCTCCCCCTACCAAATACCACCCTTACTATATATTCTAAATCTTATGCAATTTAACTTCAGTCTCTTTCATGTTTCAATACTACAGTTCTAGAAGCATTATACTTCTAGCCACCTTTTCTAAACATTAATTTTAAGTTCTGACTTTTAACGAATTCTTAATTGTAGTTGTAGTGAAATACTGGCTTTTTCTTCTAGGCTTCTAACTGTTGGGATAATGTTTTTGTATATGGTATGAAGACTGTCTCTGCACTATACAAATGCTGATTTCTGTTCAGGCTGAGATCTTATTACAGACCTTAATATTGCTAAGCATCACCTGTCTCAGTGTTTTGTAAACACTCCCTCTCTCACATTCTGATTGGCTTTTAACAAAAAGCTGATGGCCTATAGGAAACACAAGAAAGGAGGTTGCATTTCCTGGACAGAGAGAAACTCTGAGAGAGAGGTATGGGAAGTTGCCAGCTGGTCTTAGAGCAAGAAGCAGGCCCCAACTGAAGGAGAGGTAATAAAAGCCACATTGCAGAACTTAGATTAGTATAAGCGAGATAACTGAGTTACAAGCTAGTTGAGAACAAACCTAGCTATATGACCTATGCATTCATAAATATATGTCTCTATGTCATTATTTTGGGAGCTGTTGCTCAGTTTTACATTTAATTGCTTTCTTTTTGGTGGTTAGCCTAGCCTTTAACAGCTGAGCCATGCTCCAGCCCCCCTAAGGCTTTCTAAATTTACTGAAGTAAATGCAGTAACAAAGCCCAACTTTGAATACATTTCAAAACGGTTCTTTTAAGTAAAACTCCAACTTTATTGAACAAAGGAACAGATGGATTTTCAAAATTTCACATTTTTTATAACCCACCTGATCCACAGCATTACTTAACAACATAAGACGTTTGTCTATTTTTGTCATTTGTATTTTGTTTAAATGTTATATTCCTAAGTATACTTTAATCAATGAGTAGTACATGGTAATACATGGCACACACATTGCTTAAGTTGGCAGTAACGGTCAACAGCTCTAGAGTAACTTGCAAGTTTGTGTACAAATTTGAATTTTATGCAAAAATTTTGGTTTTATATTTATTACTGGGAGCTAATGTCAGTTACAGTAGGCAAATACTTGTTTTCTACCTCCCAGTAAGAACAAAAATGTGTGATGTAACATTTTCCTTATGTAAGATTTCCTTTTTACATTTTAGAAACAATGCTATATAACCTCTTAAACAAAATGATTGGGCGCTAATGAAGGAACAAGTTTAATAAGCATATTTATTTAAATCAAATCCTCCAGTAAGAAACGGAGAATTTGTTGTCTTTACTTAGGAGGCTGTGTAAATAGTTATCTGTCAAATTTTATGTGCAGTTCAACAGCATTCCCTTACTGGAAAAAAGAACATTCTACAACACAGTTCCTATGAAGACTTATGTTTCAAAATTCTGTATCTTCTCTAGCTTGCTTCTCTCTGGATTCCACCCATGCTTTATTAATGGTTCGCTTCATGTCATCATCCCCATCTTCATAAATCTTCTTTAGAACATTCATTAACCCCTCACTTGGATCTGCTTCAGTGTCGTAGGAAGGCTTTCTGTGAAAGTGAAAACAAGCTAAAATGGAAAAACTGAAGCATGGAAAGTCATTCTTTGATTTTAACAGGTAAGAAGTTGAGAAGAGAAGGGACACTAGAGTATCCAACCAAAACAGCATGCCTAGGTTCATCCTGTAATACTGCATATACCCATGAACATGGTACACTAAGGAGAGAACACCAAATGGCAAGGACTGACCAAGAGGCAGTGAGATTTCAAGAGAAAAAAGGCGAATGTGAGGAATTACTTTTCCAGCTTGTTGATTTTTAAAACCACATTTCTTCACATTAAAAAAAAAACTACAAATCCTTGTAAGCATGCATTATGGTATGGATACATAATGAGACTAATAAATTTTAATTAGAAAAATCACTCAGCTTGAGATTCATGGATCTGGGCCTAGTGGTAGTGGTAAGCAATTCTAGTTCAAACAGAGCCAATCAGCTTTATACTTACGTTTTTGAAATAGGTCTCATTATTTAAACTCAGGCTTAAATCAAGTCCCAAGTAATCAGATGTGCCTAACTCTAGCCTACTGCTTTCCAAATGCATGCTGGCTACGAGGGGACGAGTGACAAAAATGAGTGACTTCAGTGCAGGCTACTACCAACTACAGGAGAAAACTTAGAACTGATCCACAATGAAGTCATCTGGTGAGATTTTTTAAATGGCCATTAAGGAGGACAAAAGTAAAACTAGATGTGGTAGTAAATGCAATATAATCCCATTAGTTGGGAGACAGAGTTTTGAGCAAGACAAAAAAAAAAAGAATGCCCTTGTCACAAAAAGGCAATGATAATGAAACCAGCTACACCTCAGAGACAGCTAAGGAATCAACTGATTTGGGTAGCAGAGTGAAATTCCTAAAGCAGTATTATTTAAGAATAGACCATAGTATCTAGAGATGCACCAATATGCCCAGGAATAAAAAATGCCAAAAAACAAACTATACAATAACTATCTTAAGCTGGCCCTCGTCAAATAGGCTCTAATGAGCTGGGCATAGTAGTGTTTGCCTGTAATACCAGCACTCAGGAGACGGAGTCAGAGCCAGTCTGCACCACCAGAAGATATACAATTTGCTCATACAGTTATCCATAAAGTGAAATCACAACTCCAGTTAAAATTAGTAAAAACTAAAGGAAAGTAAACTTACTCTTTCTCTTTGCATTCTTTTTCCACCTGAGTTAAGTAGTCCCATCGTGTGTTTTCTGCTTTCTTTCTACATAAGATAATAACTGTATCACTCTTCACCTGAAAGAAAAGGAGACAAATGGAGCTTGTAACATAGAAATAAACATGAATATTTATAAAATAGTAATTTACCCAATCAAGTGCCTAATATATATTATTACTCATTCTTGGTGCTACCAATCCTTTTATGAATTGGCCAGAATAAAACAAGCAAAGGCTGAAAACCTTCAATGCTAATGTCATCAAGAACTAAAAATAGGGTGGGGGTTATGGCTCAGTTGGTGGAGTGTTCAAATTCATGAAGCCCTGGGTTGATTCCTACTATCAGATAAAACAGGGCATTGTGGCACACACCTGTAACCCTAGCACTTCAGAGATAGAGGCAGGATTCAAGGTCATCTTTAGGTACTTAGTGGGATTAAGTACTGCTCGGGCTGAGACCCTATTTCAAAAGACCCCTGGGCTGACATACCTTGGCTCAGTAGGCACATGTGCATGTGTCTTGGTTGGTTTTGCTTGTTTTTGTCACCTTGACACAAGCTAGAGTATCTGGGGAAAGGAACCTCAATTGAGAAAGTGCTTCCATCAGACTGCCTGTGGGCAAGTCTACAGGGCATTTTCTTGATTAATGATTGACAGGGAGGGCAAGCCCACTAAGGGTAGTACAATCCCTGGGCTGATGGTCTTGGGTTGCATAAGAAGGCTGAGCAAACCCCAGAGAACAAGTCAGTATGCTTACTCCATGGCGTTTCCTCCATGGCCTCTACTTCTACTTGAATTCCATTCATGATGGACCCTGATCTGGACATGTTACTTTTATTCTTGGTGTTTTATCACAATAGAAACTTAACCAGGACAGCCTGTCATGCAAACATCCAGAACCTAAGTGAAAAAGCTAGACATGGGCATACACAAGTGTAGTCACAGCAGTCCTATGGTGAGATGGAGACAGGAGAAGCCCAAGAAGCTTGTGGACTAGCTAGCCTGCTGCATATAGTGGTGCACCAGCAAGAGACTCTTTCCTAAACAAGGTGGAAGGCAAGGACTGACATGAGGCTGTCTTCTGATCACCATGGAATGTGTATACATGTGCACAGGTATGTACACACACCCACACAGACTTAAAGAGAATGTTAATGGGAAGTGTGGGAAGAACTTCATAGAAGGGCTTCTCTGGAACAAAATGTGTAGCAAGTAAAACCTAAGACCTGAAAGAAGGACACTGTAGAATGCTTACATAGCAAAAAGAATAGCTCCCAGATGAAATAGTCATGGTGTGTTGAAAGGACTGGCTGAATCTCAGGACTAAGGAGAAACAGAGTAAAGTGTCTGTCAACTCAATGGCAATCACTCTACTAGACACCGTGATTACCTTCATCTCTGAGGTTAATAAATGAAGGCATCTGCAGTGAGAAACTGGCTACTTAACAGACTGCTTTTAGCAAATACTAATGCTCTACAATGAACTGGCAAACTTTCTTCAAGGGCCAAATAGTAAATGAGTTATTCTCCATTTCATGAGCCAAGTGATCTGCGCTGACTCTGTAGCAAAGGCAGGCACTACAAGCACTAAGAATGGCTGCTCCAGGGACAAGCTACTCACAGATCAGGCAGGGGACCACACTGTACTCACACAGACACAACAGAGAATTTCAGTTCATCTCCAACCTAAGTCAGCCAGATTCAGTTTAAGAAGACTTACAATATTTTGACCAAAAAAAAGGGTACTCACTTTTTTTGAACTGCTTTCCACAGAGATGGGTTTCAAGAGATTGTTCACAATCATGGAGTAATTCTTGCCATTGAGATTTTTTACCAAAAGATCAAATGACCTACAACAAAGCAAATGCTTTACCTTTCTGGTCCTATGACAGGCTCTTCATACCTCTTGAAACAGTAAGTAACCAGGTTTAGTTTAGTGCAGAGGTTCTCAACCTTCCTAATACTGCAACCCTTTAATACAGTTCCTCATATTGTGGTAATCACCAACCATAATATTATTTCAGTGCTGATGCTTAACTGAAATTTTGCTGTTATAAATTATAATGTAAATATTCGATATGCAGGGTATTTGGTATGTGATCCCTGTGAAAGGACTGTTCCACCTCCAGAGGAGTTGCAGCCCACAGGCTGATAACAGCTGGTTCAGCGTGTAGTCTTGGCTGTCCTACTTCTTTAAAGTAAGAGTATAGTTAACTCTAAATTTAAGCAGAATTTTGGAAGCCATACACAAGACAAGATTCCCATGATAAGGCAATTCCCATGATTACTGTACTACATTCCAGTAACAAGTACTCACCTTTCTGTGAAGTGTACCTGCACATTCTCAATGGGAACCTGATGAACTCCAGTTAAGGTAATATAGATTTTCACAAACTTATCTGACTGATCCCATCCTATTGAAACAAAAAAGATGGAACAGGAGTGTCTGAAACTGTCTATAGAACAACAAGAGTGCATGGTTTACATAAAACCCAGTTATAGGAGCGGAAAGATGGCTTAGCAGTTAAGAGCACTGGCTGTTCTCCTAGAGAAACAGAGTTTAAAGTCCAGCACCAACATGGCAGCTAATAAGCATCTGTAACTCTATCTAGTCCCACCCACAACATCAGATACTGTCTTCTAGACTGCGAGGCATGCAGGTGGTGCACAGGCACACATGCAAACAAAACACCCATACACATAAATACAGTTTAGACAACAAAACTCCAGAAAATGAAAATCCAGTGACAGAGACATGGAAAAAAATTAAAAGCTAAAAAATTCTGAAGATAGGGGGCTGGAGTGATGGTTCAGAGGTTTAAGAGTACTGGCTGCTCTTCAGAGAACCCGGATTCAATTCCCAGCATACAAATGGCAGCTCACAACTGTCTGTAACTCCAGGTCCAGGGCACCCAAAACTCTCAAAAACACACATGCAGGCAAAACACCAATGTACATAAAAAATAAAAAGGAATCACTAAACAAAAACAATTCTCAAGATGAAGAAGCTATGATCTGTCTCAAAACAGTACTTCTACAAACAGTTCTAGTATTGCTGAAGCTAGGCATTCAACAAGTGGGAGAATGTAGACTCAAATTCAGTCTCTAAATGCAAGGCCTGTGATCTTTTCATTCATTAAGAATAAAACTACAATTATTAAATATGTTTATTCGTTTTTTTTTTCAAAAAAAAATATCTTCCCTACTATTACAGATGAACTTTCTAAACCTATCAGGTCTTTAGCTTTGTGAACACCAGGCAAGCCCTCTACCACTGAGTTACAGTCCAGCACTAATTTTTCTTTTCTACTTTAAGAAAGGGTCTAAACTGCTAAAGCTGGCCTCAAACTTGCCATCTTCCTACCACTGCTTCTCAAGCAGCTAAGATTACAGGCATGTGCCACTACGCCCAGCAAATACATGAAGATTACTTATATACCTATTTTTTGTAAAAATAATTTTGTCCTCCATCTAAAACTTGACACATCTTGCCATGCTGGCACACACACTATAATCCCCGAACTTGTGAGGTGGAAGCAGGATAGCCAGGAGTTCAAGACCAATCTGGGCTACATATTTAGACCCTGTCTCTGGGAAACTAACAATCCTTCATTAAGTTGAATAGCTAAACTATCTAATTCAGTAACCATTTCTACTTCTCTAAGCAGTCTAGGAAGAAGAAGAAAAAAAGCAACCCTACCCCTTTCAAGACAAAGGAGATTAAGATTGTAAGCACAGCACAGTGGTACACAACTAGACTCCCAGCCACCTGGGAGGCATAAGTGGGAGATCACTTGAGCCCAAGTTGACTGCTAAAAATATTCTGGACAACATATCAAGATGCCTGGCCTCAAAAGAAAACTAAGTGAGCCTGGGACACACAAGGCAGGAGGGTCTCAGAGTTCCAGAATGGGCTACAAGCCAACTGTCTCGCACAAAAAAGGCAAAGCCTAAAGAGATAACTAGATATGTAAGATAGGTAGATAGGCAAATAAAATACTCTAATTCTTTATCATAAATCTGTTAATTTGGCCTCCCAGTACACCATCTAATGCCATTTTGGTATATATTGTTAACACTATAAAATAGTATCTAACCCACACCAAATGTCAACATTAAAAAAAGCACAAACTTCACACAAAAAAGTATAGTAGCATGGATATATTACAGAGTAGTTATTTCTGCTTCGCAGAACACTATATATAGTAGAACAGGTCATACCATAATTACTGATTTTCACAGTGTATCCTGTTGTAAGAGGAGCGACCACAGCAGCTGGCTTTTCATTGTCAAGTTCTGGCTTCTTCTGTGATGTCTGTTGCATCTTGTTCTTTATTTCCGTCTCAATCTTGGCCTTTTCACTTGTAAGAGTATCACGGACTCTTTTCCTAGTGGACTTTTCCAGCAACACTTTGACCTCCTCTAGGTCGTTATGCAACTGTGTTACAGCAGAGGTAAATTAGGATAAATAAGGCCTGCTGCCCAATTCAACTTACTGAAATAAGAGCTAAAATTAATTTCATTTTAATTTAAGAGTTGCAAACTTAATTACTGCTTCTTGTTCATTGAACTGTAAATAACTCACACTTCCTTTTTCTTAAAGGCAGACAATCTTAAATCAATAGTAAGTAGGTCTGTATTTTCCAGTGTGGTAGCTGTTACCTGTCTTTGTTTTAGAACAATGGAAAGGAATCTGGGAGAGTTAAAGTACAAAAATAGAAAAAAAATTGTTTGTAGATGTTCTTGTAGCATCAAATACTAGAGAATTTTAAATTTACAGTAAAAGAGATGAAAATCCATCTGACTGGGAAGTGCTAAGGCTTAGTTTCTGAAGTAATGAAGGCTACACTTTCAGTTCTCACTCTTCCAATCTCAGAATTTGAGTTTTTAAAACACAAGATAAAAAAATAAAACAGAGGCAGCAAGATGGCTCAGGGGGTAAAGGGGCTTGCTGCCAAGCCTGATGGCCTGAGTTCAATCCCCAGGAACCAGGTGAAAAGAGAGTCAATACCCGAAGACCTCCTGATCTCTGCATGTGCCATAATAAACAAATGGAAAACACATTCTGCTTGTAAGAAAAAGTCTTGTTCAGGAGTTGGGTTGATCTTCTGGTAGAAACTGAGACCAAAGAAAGGAAACCCAGATATCCAATCCCATATGAACACTCTTCCAAACTAGTCTTTGCAGATGTGTTGTTTTCCTGCCATACCAATACATCAGATAAGCCCTCTACTTTCTAGAGACAAATACATAATGTGGAATTTCATTAAAGACATGCTAGAAAATCAATGGGCTGGGGCTGGAGAAAAGGCTCAGTGGTTAAGACCCATGCTGTTCTTCCAAAGGACAATCTAGTTTGCAGCACCCACATCAGACAGCTCACAAACCTTTATAATTCTGCATCCAAGATATCCTATATCCTTTTCTGACCTCCACAGTAACATGCATACATGTAGTATATACAGGAATACACGCACGCACAGTCACAGACAAAAATCAATGGGTTTAAACATCCCCCCCAATCGTCCTCTGACCTAACTGTGAGTAAATGCTTAAGATCTTCTTCTGTCTTGGTAACCTGACCATAAAAAAAAAAACAAAACAAAAAAAACACCTTACTTTATACTGTCATACTAAATAAAAGGCTTGATGTTAAAAATCCTTAAATGCCTCATTTACAACTGATAGAATCCATTACAGAAAACCACAATCAAAATGGAGAGTTGTGGAGCCCAGTCCCAATGGATATATATACAACACAACCCCCTCACCTAAGGTATGTAAGGCTTGGATAACTTCGGTAATGGGGGCGGTTAAGATCATAAGAGCCAGAGGATCAGGGAGTTTGTTGTAAGATTGTGATTCCTCGTAATATCAGAAGCTACATTCATCCCCACAAAAAAATCTCACTGGCATGACTGCTTAATAAACATGAGCAGAACAAGGACAACAATAGACATGCTAACATGGACAAGGGAAGCCCAGGATGCCTCAACCCTACACTAGAACTACAGGCTACTGAGGGCAGGAGAAATAGACTTCCTTAAAGAAGGGCATACCAACTGGTTGACCAGTACCAAATGATCAGCCCTGAAAACTTACCTACAAAAAAACATTAC
Organism: Lophiomys imhausi; assembly: GCA_907164525.1. Taxonomy (NCBI): domain Eukaryota; kingdom Metazoa; phylum Chordata; class Mammalia; order Rodentia; family Muridae; genus Lophiomys; species Lophiomys imhausi. The sequence goes on from CAJQZJ010033952.1 coordinate 1,095,034, forward strand.
ACAGAGAGTGAGACCATGAAACAGAGAGCAAATAAGAGGGTTGAGAGGGAGGAAGGGGTAAAAGATGTAAATTATAATCTCAAGAAATAAAAAATAATTTTAAAAATCTTTTAAATGTTAGATATTAGGTGGTAAAAAGGAGTTAGTCTTCATTTCATAATAGCTCATTACTCTGTGGCCTTTATGATCTCATTGGTTGTATTAATTAATAACAGAGTTTATATAAAGCACAACAGTGAAGCTCTTGTCCACAATCTCAAGAAAAATTGACTCTAAGACCCAAAACTGTGCACTCATCTTTTCAATACAGAATCAAGGTACTTCAAAGTGTTTCAGTGGCTTCAAGATTCATGTGGATTATAATCAATGTAATAAAAATGTTACAAGTAAAGCAAGTACTTATTTAGCTAACAATGAGGAGAGAAGAAATATATCAAATCTAAGTAAGAGGTTTTGCTTTTGACTGAAATGGGAACCCTCCTCTAGCTGACTCATGGAAGAATTTCCAGGTCCTCTCCATGTCCAGTTTTAGTTCCAAAGTACTCTTTAGTAAGGTATCAATTGAAGTGACTTAAAAGAACCATTGTTCCATTTTTGTATTCTCAAGCCTGAAACCAATGACAGTGCAAGATCTGGATCCACACTTTAAGGTGACCAATAATAGAGCAATTTCTTATCCTTGGTATCTTGTCATTTTTCTTGCCTTCCTGTTTTCAGTATGTAAACATGTGTCTCCCTTTCAATCTGTTTCCTAGTTGTTTAATAAGGGCTTTAAAACCAATGTGCTTGGCCTAGCCTGGTGGCACATGCCTTTAGTTCTACCACTCTGGCAGAGGCAGGTGGATCTCTAAGTCCAGGCTAGGGCTACTTAATGAGATGTACCCCCCCCATTGCTCAAAATGGAAGAACCCAACTTCCTCCCCAGAGATGGAACTGGACACCAGGCACACACACAAATAGATATATAACATCTAGGAAGACACATAACAAATCCATCAAAATGGCACTACACACTCACTTGAATGGTATTCCATGAACAACAAAACCATCCAAGAAAATAACAAATATTAGTGAGTATATGGAGAAATAGTACCTTTTATGCGATTCTTGTGGAAATGGTAGTTTCCTAAGACTTTATTATCTGGTACATGGACTAAAAACATGCCCACAAAACACAACTTGTTTACAAGGACTAGCAATCGTCCAGATAGAGAAAGAAGCAAGTGCTAATAGATGAGCATGTATTCTATCTGCACAATTGGATGTCATTCAGCCATAAAAAGGAATGGTGTGCTGACACATCACAGGTGACTAGAAACACGTAAGGTACCAGTCCAGCTAGATGAAAACACACTCAATGGATTTCTAGTTGAGGAGATAAAAGTATTCTGCAACTGGATAACAGAAATGGTTGCACAAAAGGAAAATTGAATTGTACACTATAATATGATTGAAAAAGGTGAATTTATCTCAAAAGAAATACGGGCCCCTAAATGCATATTTCCAAACCTAAAGTTAACAAAAGTTCCTTCCTTTGCAGAGGATTAACACTAAACTAATTACCTGTATGCACAACTGTCAAGCCACTAGACTCACCATGTGAGCACATGGTGCTTGAGACTACTTACTTGTGGCAAGATATCCAGACTAATACTTTAACATAACTTTTTTTTTCTGCGTTTAAAGGCAGTGTCTTACTTTTCAGAGTGGAGAAATTTTCCGAAAAGCAAATTGTGATAACCAACGCTTCTGTAAATACATCAATCACATAAAACCTGTATAGACCAGAAAACAAGCAATTCAATTATCATTCCTGTTTTGTGAGTAAAACTTCAGCATCCAAAAAAGTCAAGTCATCCACGTTCATTGTTTGCACATCTAAAGACAGACGCCACGCAATTTCCTATCGTTACCTACAACTAAATTTCCAATTACCTTTAAAAATGCCTTTATAAATAAAGATTGGGAATGTAATGCAATGGTAGAGAGCTTGCCTAGCATGTGTAAGGCCTTCAGGTTCGCCACTGAAGCTGCTAAATAAAAACTTAAAATCGTAAACACTGTCCAAGGCGTTTAGAAATAACATCTTCTAATGGATAACCACCCTAAGGAATGAATGCGGTGCCCAAATCATGGCTAGTTTTGCGGGAATACCAATTCCTTCCAGTTGACCCTGGTCCGGAGCTAACAGCTTCTGCAATGAGCTTTAAGTTAACCGAGGTTTGTGTTTCCTGGCCGGTACCGAACCGGGAGCCGAGAGGACCCCAGGCAAACCAGAGGGGAGCCTACCACGAACCGCGCCAAAAGCTGGGCTCCCGACACACCCCCGACCTTTTAACTGCGTCCAGGCCGTTCAGGGCCCAGGCAGGTGGCGGCGCGGAGGCCGAGGGCCCGCGACAGGGGCAGGGCTATGTATGGATCCCGCGCCCTGGAAAAGGCGCGGCTGCCGTGCGGAGCGGGTCGTGGTAGTGGCCGATGCCTACCTCCTCCAAAGTGGAAGCCATGGTGTGCAGGGTCGGGCCCGAGGCTGGAGCTGCAGCAGTGCACCGGAGAAGACAGGAAAAGCCGAACACGCCACCCGCAAGTGTCACAGCGCCCACAGCGAGCAACACCGACCCGGCGCGACTCGGCCGCCCGCCCTCCGCACGCGACACCTCTGGAAACTTCGCGAGGCTCCGCCGCCAACCCGTGAAGCCCCGCCCAGCTCCGCCCCGCCGAGCCTACTCCCGCACTCCAGCTGGGTCGCCTAGTAACGCTCAATTCTCGCGAGTGATGAAATGCTCAAGAAGTGTCAAGCCTCTTCCGCCCCAGCAACTGAAACGTGTTTCCGCTGCCGCACTGCGCAGTCGCAGCTCGGGACTTCGGTCTGACCTAGCCTGGAACTAACGCTCAGCGGTTTGGGAACCCAAGGGGAAGTGGATGGAGAAGGGCTGCTTCCGCCATTAGGACGCTGGGCTAGCCTGGCCGCCATCTTGTCTTCGGCTACTATGTGGTGTTGAGAGAGAACAAAGGAGCGCCCCCTAAAAAACACGATTACGTCCAAAAAGGACATATTAGTTAAGGGAGAAAGGCTCCTGAAGAGAACACTGGCTTTAAGTTGGTATTGGGATTCTGGAGACGTCCTGCGTCTGGCGTCTTTGACGTGGCGCCATCTCGTGGGACTTTAGGAAAGTTGCTTGGGACACGTGACAGGCTTCTAAGCGGAATGGTGGGAAGGCGGCTTCTTCAGTGGCCGAGATTGTGATTCTGCCTCTCCATTATGAGGTCTTGATACTAGATTTTTTTCAGTGTCTTCGCTCTTCACTAACGGGTCAGTTATTTGGTAGTTTTCAGCAGGGTCTGGATTAAATGATCCCACATAAGAAACGTGGAGGTGGAGAAATTCTTAGAACTTCTGGTTGTAGCGTCCCAGATTAGTAAAGCCCCTGCGCAAACCGCTTTTCAAGTTATTTTAATTTCTGACAGTATAAAGACGTCCATAACACACTTGAAAACAAACAGTACCTATTGGGAGGTCAGGCAATCTGCTGCTGGTTTTATAGATGCCTAGAGAAGGGATTAGAATAAGCAAGTCAGAAGAAAAATTCTGTACTACAATATTCATTAATGTAATTACATCAAGACATTACAACATACGTGACTTTCTCACGCAAAGTTACACAAAATGACAAGTTGGGCAGGAAAATACATAGTGTCTAGTTGCAATTTAAATAAAAGTCTCAAATCACCAGTCCCATTACCTGTAGTATTAAAAATGAAAATCTGGAGTGGATGATGGCAGAAACGTACTACTTTTTTAGGTTTGGGTATTGAATGAAAAAACAAGGAGTACATAACTATTATAGTATTCAAATTTTTATTGTAGATAATAAGGAAGAAATCAGGCAGAGGGAAGAGTCCAGGCTGAACATGGCTGGCAGACATCACAACCTGGGGGCGGAGAGGGAAAGCAAGAGAGGTTCCTTGGGACAAGAAACCTGGAGCAAAAATGGCTGAGTTATATAGGGATTGAAAGGACTGGTTTTTGGCACAAGACACCTCAAGACCAAGTTCTCAGCTCAAAAACTTTTTGCCCCAGAGGGACAAAGGGCAGAGAATATGAGACAAAGACAGGAGTTAGAGGATTAAGGAGAAGGGATATTTGTCCTGGAGGAACAAAGGACTGTCTCTGGATAGGGAGGAGATAGATGTTGTAGTCCTAATGCAGCCCCAGCAGTGTTTGATCAAAGTGCCTCCCACAGAAGTGTCAGTATAGTCCATGAGCAGCATACCGCAAAAGTGCGCCACCAGAGCTGTCAGTGCCCCCTTTCCAACCCCAGTCTGTGCAGCTGGAGCAGTCAAAATGGCTGCTTCTGGTGCTGCTGTCAGAATGGCATGCTTCCCCCTCTGGAGCTGTCCTGCCTCAGCCTGTTGCAGTTTCTTGGAACTGTCCATGGTGATGACATCTTTCCTGCCTCAGTCCTCTGCTTCGGGAGCTGTCCACTGAGACAAAATCTTTCCTTCCTTAGCCTCTGGCCATCAAGGGAGCTGTCCACAAAGGCAGCACCTCCTCTCCACAATCTGTCAGTCATTCATCCTGCTGGAGAAAGACTTCCCTGCCACTGAATCCCTTTGTAATCTTGGCAACTTCGTAAACCCTTAAGGCAGGGAAATGGCCAGACCCACTGTCTGTACTCCACTCCCCCTCCCCCCAAACCCTGCCTGAGGTGCTCCAGCAGCCCAGCCTTACCCACCCCCAGACCTCTCTGTCAAGATTTCTAGCCTCTGTAGCTGTCACAAGGTCATCTCCAGACCCTTAATAGGACCTATCTCAGATTATACTAATTTAGGTGAAAAGTCTGAACAAAAGACTCACCAATCCCTGAGCTCTCCAAGATCAGGACTTGAAATTCCACCAATCCTCACTCTGGAAATCCCTGCCCTAGAAAGCTCCACCCCCCAAGAAACCCTATATAAGCCCTGTACTTTGCTCAATTCCCTGCTGTCCTCTCCCGGGAGCAGGGGCAGGCACACCTTGGAATCATCCCTCCTCACCCCGGACCCTCCAATAAATCTCTCTTATGAGATTTGCTGCCTGCTGAGACTCAGTAGGAATAAGTCAAGAAGCCAAGAAGCATTGAAGAAGAAGAGGATGATGAGGAAGAGAAGCGAAGAAGGAGCAGGGCTCAGGCCCCAATGTTCCACAGCTCAGCTGGGATTGGGGAAACCCTCCCCTGTGAACTGCAATGTCCTACTGAGGAAGCCTCCTCTCAGATCTATGTGGTTCCTAGGATCCCGTGCTTCAGGATGCCCTTTCACTGGGACACTGTCCCACATAAAAGAGCTGTGTGGTTCCTGGGCTCACAAGTCCCAGGATACCTTCCCATCCATGCAGGCCAAGTGCTAACATTGT
>CAJQZJ010033952.1:1100435-1130645 GCA_907164525.1 Lophiomys imhausi
AGTCCCAGGATACCTTCCCATCCATGCAGGCCAAGTGCTAACATTGTGGCCGATAGGCAAATGGCAGTTTATAAAGGTAAAAGGGAAATCCTGTGTTAGGATGAGGTGTTCAATTTTGATTGAGCATGTTAATTAGGGTAGCCAAAGGGAGGCTTTTGATTGCTGGACTTCAATACTTTAAAGTATTTTCTTAGAGACCCAACAGCTGGACCTTACTAGTCAGCCTCAGGAGGAAGAATGGCCAAATAAGGGAATAGACCTTGGCGGTTAGGTTTAGGAATGTAATCTAAAGGTTTTTATGAAGGCAAAGGTAATAGGAGAAGGGAAAGGCCTGTCAGAGCCATTTGTGCAATGCTCAGGTGGGCTAGAGTCCCTTCTGGGACCAGGTTGGGAGAAAGAAACAGAAGCCCAGCCCCAGGAAGGGAGAAGTTTTAGGGTAGAGGGCCTGGCAAGGAGTGCTAGGACGAGTCACAAGTACTGTGTGAGAGTTATCACAGGTTTCTTAGAGGCCTAACAGTATTGTTTCTTGATTTGGGTACAGGTTAGAATGGTATGAGCTATAAACATAAGATTTGTGTGGTTGGTTTGGTGGTTTATTCCTAAGGCCTAGGAGGGAATTTTTCAAGGTGACATGGGAGCCCACCAGAGATGACCACTCTGACAGTTTATAGCCAATTGAAAGTCTATATTCTGGCCAGTCGGAACTACACTCAGGTATTTGGGACTCTAGTGTAGCCTGAGTGTTTAGGGTAAGTACCTTTTAAAGCTAAAAACCACATCCTAGCATCTCAGCAGTAACAGGGAGGTTTTGTGCAAGCAAGAAGTTTCACAAAAGCTAAGATAAGTGGTTAGCTGAAAGGGGCAGTTTACCAGAACCCAAGTTAGCTGGGGCATCTTGACCATGGGTTTCCAGAATAGAGTCGAGTAATTTCCATGGGATTATCCATCAAGGAGATCATATTCTAGCTAAACCTAAAATGGCCTCAGCAAGAATACAAGATGGAGGAACCTCTGTACTATGTTGCCCTATCATGTTACTAGTGGGCTGGTGGATGCCTATGAAGATTATTTGAACTCAGTAGTTGTAAGTCAGCCTGCACAAAGTAGCAAGATGGAACAAGTTAGTGTATGTTTCATTGTTAGTTATATTTCATATTTCTAAAATGTTCAAACAAGTAGAAATGAAGACTGTAATAGGAATAAATACATTGCATTATATGGAAGCATCACCTGGTCATCTTACTTGCATAGGCCCAAGAGTCATATTGAATCTTAGTCCTCACATCATGTGCTGTAACAAGTCCTGCTAACTTATTCTTTAAAATGTGTAAAAACTCAAACACTTCTCATACACTTCACTGTTATCTGCTCTCACCTCCATCTTCTCCCTGGTTTAAATGATGCCATTTCCATTATTTCTTGGAGAATACTGTTTAGTTGTTTTTGTTTTTGCCTCACAAGTCTGTATTTTGCTTTTCCTACTGCCTAGAATGCTTGCCCTTCAGGTCATCACACAGATTGTGTGTTCATTTTATTTAGGTTTCTTCAAAGTGACACTAGGGAAACTCTTCTGACTGCATTAGTCAAAAGAAGTGGAATCCTAGGAGAGAATAAAAAGACAGTAAGGAATTTATGTACATATTAGAAGCCGGTAAAGCAAATCCACTGCCTGTAGGGCAGGAGACTAGAATGGAAGATCACAGGTAGTAAGTAGACTGTGCCCCAGGATTTATCCACAAGAAGCCAGGAAGTAAGAACATGAGCTGGAACAGGGCAGGGTGGCTTACACCTTTAATCCCAGCACTTTGGAGGTAGAGGCAGGCAGATCTCTGAGTTTAAGGCCAGCCTGGTCTACAGAGCAAGTTCCAGGACAGCCAGGGCTGCACAGAGAAACCCTGTCTCATCTTCTCCACCCTCCACAAAAACAAAACAAAACAAAACAAAACAAGCAAAAAACCCAAAAAAAATATGAGCTGGTTGGAATTCTTTTCTTCTGGAAGCATCAGCCTTATCTGTTTTTAAGACATTACAACTGAGAGAGCAATGCCTACCTTGATTATTCAAGCTCTCTCCTACACAAGGTGAACTGTTTAGGGCTTTAGTTATGACTTCCTGGCAACACTTGGTGTTTGATTGAATAAGGAGTAAAGGAAAACCAAGTTCACTTATCAAAAACTACCATCAATTATGTAATCCATTTCTCCCATACCAGTCTCACACCGTCTTCACCCTCTCCTTCTGCTGCTCTTTGTGCCTTTTTGCTATCTACAGTTCACTAGTCTTTTCCTGTTGTAGTAGTTTTCTTACTTGGGAGCAGCTGTAGATATTTTGCTCACCTCTTCCCCATACAAGAAAGCCACCTTGACTTTCATCCAGTAATGGGCTGTGCCCTGGAATTGTGAGCCAAATGAAGCCTGTCTCGTTTCACTTTTAATATATTCTCATAGCAACAAGAGGAAAGGTAACTAAATGTGTTCTTTTCCAGGAAGTTTGGGAATCAAGTCCTAGATATAAGAAATGTTTTTACATTCTTTGTTTCAACTCCAGTTTCAAAGTCTTACTAGTTTTTAGGCTTTAAATTCTCAGAATAGAGTTCTTTCATGTCTAAGCATGGTCTGTAATGCCTAATAAGTGTTTAGAAAATAAAGATACATAAAAATATCACATTTCCTATAAACCTGTATCTGCATATGTAAATAAAGTTCTGGGTTTTATTGAGATATCCACAACTGTACCTTAGACCTCATGTTACAGAACTACCCATTTCTAAAGCCTACCATTCTAAAAGCTCATGTTGTGACTCAGTTCTGTCTCTTAGCACTCCAGCTTCCTAATGATTGCTACATGGATAGTGCAGTCCTTTGGCATGTTTTTTCTCTGTATTGTTATAGATTTATGGCCATCAGTTTTACCATTCTCTTAAGCACTGGGCCAGCTTCTGGGTCCTTGATATTTCCTTCATCTACCTAGATGGATGTAAACCTTTAGTCTCTCCATTCTCCTCTGTTTCATTTCCTTTCTTTTTGAAAAATTATTTCTATTGAAAATGTGAGTGTCTGACCTGCACTTATGTATGTGTGATAAGAGAGTGCAGTGCCTGTTGAGGCCAGAATAGGGCATTAGATGTCCTCGAACTAGAGTTACAGAGGGTAGGGAGTCATCACATGGGTGCTGGTAACCCAACCAGGGTCCTCTGCAAGAGCAGTAATGTAACCACTAATCCAGCTCTCCAGCCCCTACTTCATTTTCTTTTAGCCAACATTTTAAATAGTTCAAGTCTTGCTTTGTAGACCAGGCTGGCCTTGAACTCACAGAGATCCCCCTGCCTCTGCCTCCCAAGTGCTGGGTTAAAATTGTGCACCACCACACCTGGCTCAAGTCTTGCATCTTAAAGAGAGTCAATAAAACAAACCCAATTTGGCATCTTTACCTGTCTACAAAAGTCCCTCCATATACCATACAGAAGCAAAGCTTGTTAGGCATGGTGACTCACATCTACAATGTCAATCCTGAAACAGGATTGCTGCAAGCTTGAGGACAGCTAGCTTCAGTTGCTGTCTTAGTCAGTGTTCTATTGCTATAAAAAGACAACATGACCACGGGCAACTCTCATAAAGGAAAACATTTAACAGGGGGCTTGCTCACATTCTCAGAGGTTTAGTCCATTGTCATCATGTCAGGGAGCATTGCAGCAAACAGGCAGACTTGGTTCTGGAGAAGGAGGCTGAGAGTTCTGTATACAGATCCACAGGTAGCAGGAAGAGCTAGCCACTGGGCCTGGCTTGAGCTTTTGAAACCTCAAAGCCTACCCCCAGTGACATACTTCCTCCAACAAGGTCATACTTCCTAATAGTGAGACTCCCTGGTGACCAAGCATTCAAATCTTTGAGTCTATGGGCCATTCTTATTCAAACCACCATAGTTACAGGGTGATTATGTGTCTCAAAACATAAGAAGACAAAACCTTTTACCCTGTTGCTATTTGGAGTGATTGGACTAGACTTAGAAGTCAGGAAAACCAAACAAAACCCTGTGTCCTGAGATGGAAATGCCAACAATAACACTACAACATATACACATCAGATTGTTTCTAGTACCCCATATGACTCAAACCTTGAGTTATTGCACAAAATTCCACTTAAATTATGTGACATTGCCCTCTCTCGAATATAGAAAAATGAGTAGCAGCCATCTGATCCAGGATGGGTCAAATCATATTTTTGCACAAATCTGGGTTTGGGAGGCTGGAACGGCTAGTCCAAATCTGTTGACTAGTCAAAGGATGTGAAAATTTAGTGGATGTTTAGTGGATGTGCACCACATAGAAGCTAGAAGGCTTTTTTTTTTTTTGAGAAAAAAAAAGTATCAGATAATCATCAATTGGAAAGCCAACCAAAAGAGATTTTTGGAGCCAGTTGCTTGGGTCTCAGTACCTCTTCTAGTCTAAGTGTTTGGTTTTAGGCAGCCATGGTATAGATGTTCTGTTTTATTTGAATTCATTGCCTTTAGGAGTTATTAGAGTAGCTCAAGAGGATTTCTTTTACTTGTAATCAAGGAACTCACTGTTCTCAAAAGATTATTGGCACTAGTACTATATTGGCTATCATTTTCCTGTGTATATCCTGGAGCAAACTCCTATATATATATTTTTTTCTAAGTTGAGTAACATCAGTAAGTGTTATATAAACACCATAGTCAGATGATTTAAAATAAAGTTAGCTTGAAAAAAAATCAGACATATCAACTTTAAAACAAATGTTTATTACTGTTTAATGGGACCAAAGGGGCAACACAAAGCATTGAAGACATCACTGGCTCACAAAAACAGCCACCTTGTTACCTTCTTGGTCACATCTGTTTATTCACAAGGTTTCATTCACACATTTAAACAAGATACCAATCCAATTCAAGTTCATAAAGATTATAAAAGTAAACATTTGTTGGGACAATGTACAATAAATTGCACTTTCTTAACAAGCATCACATTTACATTAATAGAGTGTACTATACATGGTGTTATGGAAACAACTAATTGGTCAGTGTCTATAGAGGAATAGGCTGATGGCTAATGTCGACTTCATAGTCAATTAGCACTTTCCAGACTAATCCACTCCTTTATTCTAGCCTGTTTTCATTGCAGATGCTGGGGAAAATCATATTTCATAAAAATACACAGCTTAGGATTTGTACCAACTCCTCAGTAAGGAAAAGGCAGGAGTTGGAAAGAAAGAAATGGAGCTGACAAAAACTTGTCCCCTAATTTGAACAAAGAATCCACGCAATATGCAAAATGCCAAGAATAGTGAAACCAATGCAGGGAGCTGTTGGGACATCTTGGGTCCTGGGACCATCTCCAGCTTTATTCTTGTGCTTTCATGACAATAGTCTTTTGATGCATTTATGTTCTCACAGAAGCATTTTCTCTGATCTTTTTCTATATGTTTTATTCAAATCGTAGTTTACTGGAAGGAGTCTTATATTAAGCAATGCCCAATAAATATTTCATTCTCAATGATTCATTTTTCTTAAACTTTTTTCAATTAATGATAAACTGGAGATGAGAGCAGAATGAGGAGGGACATATATTAATGGAGACAGTTTTATATCATGTTTTATTGGAGGTAAGCTCAAACTGTAGTTTGTTTTTATTTTTTAAGAGGAAATTGAGAATGATACAACAGGACAGCTAAATGTAGTCATTAAAAGTCTATAAGCATCTACTTTTCCATCTTATAATTCAAGATCAGAATCATCTGTTGAGGTATAGTCTGTATGGGAGTCCTCATGTTTGCAGTTTTAAAGTTAAGGAAATAGGTAATATAAAGTGCCTTGCATGTATTACATATAAGCCACCATGAGAAAGGAAGAATGGGACCTCAGCACAAAGACTATGCTTTTATGCATGGTCATTGGAAACAGGCCACAGAGCTACTGCCTGGGCTTCCAGTTTTGATCATTATGTCTTGAAATCTAATGTGTATTTGGTTGCATGGTATCTAAGTAAACAAAAGAATCAGATATTCTGTAAACTTTCACCACACACACACACACACACACACACACACACACACACACACACACACACGCACACCGTGCACACACACTCCTAACTAGTCACATCATACAGCAGAATTGTTCATTATCTCATTTGCTAGACATTAAAGCAAGAGAATCATTTATTGTAGAGTATTATAAAGAATAATTTATGTAATACAATCATCTCTCTAAGTGTCTTTCTTAGAAAATAAAACTAGGTCCTTTAAAAATGATATTTCTGTCCACTTAACGAGTCCTAAAGTACAGATAACCACCTTCATGTTTGATGCACAGAGTTAGTGAATTCATTAGCAGACATGACTTCAGTGAGAACACAGGAAAGCTCAGTCCTGATATTAGCTACAGATTTGAGATTTGCTGTTATTGTTGGTTTTAAAGACAGGGTTTTTCTATGCAACCCTTGCTAGTTTGGAACTCACTGGGTAGTCCAAGCTGACTCTGACCTCACAGGCCTGCCTCACTTTCTAGCCTCCTGAGTGCTGGGATTGTGGATATGTACTACCATGACCAACAATGATACTTGACATAAGGGACTACTTTAAAACTCTAACTTTTTATCTGCTGTGCCCTCTCACCTGCATCTTGTTTCAGGTTTCTTACTTTAGCTAAGAAATGAAACCACTAGTTACTAACTGGAAAATAGTTGAAGTTGAGTAGGGGTTGGAGAAAAATAAATATACAACTGCAAGAAAAAAAATTAACATTTTAAAAACAAAACAAAAAACTCCTAAACTTTCATCATTAGTACAAAGGCGTCTTTTCAACTAACTTTATTAGATAAATTCAAGAAAGCCAAAAAGAAGAAATTACTAATCTAATAGCTAGTGAGGGGAAGACGGATACTGTATGAAAAGATAGTTTGCTGGCCTATGTGGCTTTTCTATTACCATTTCTGGTAGGCACTCATATACTGAAATTATATCAAGAATATAAGATATGAACTTATATCAAGAATTTCTTTGCATTAAATTACATGATTGGTACTAAAAATAAGCAAACTGTGACTTGGCTCGGGATGTGTCCCAAACATATGCACTCCAAAATCCAGCTTCGTGTCTTTCAGCTTTCAAGAACATCCTAAAAGAGATTATCAAGTTATAAAAGCCGATGAGTTGAATCTTCATTGTATTATACAGAACTCAATGAAAAGAGGAATGATCACTTCTCAGAAGCTGCAAATGCCAGCATTTCCGGAGTGTTTAACATCATGTAAATCTTAGAAAAGGATGAGAGAAATTGCCATGTTTGAAAACATCTTAGATATTTGGCCGCTTTATGTTTTTTCTACAAGGAATTAAAAAAATCATTTTAGTTGTTATGGTGCCTGCCTGTAATCTCAGCATTTTGGAAGGCTGAGGTAGGAAAGTTACAAGTTCAAAGCTAGCCTAGACTACACAGTAGAACCTGTCTCAAGAAAAAAGAAGTTGCAATTCTCAAATATATAAAACAGTAAGTGAAATTAAGATGAGTAGTTGTTTTATGTTGACATTCTGGAGTTGTCAAGCAATAGTGCGGAATATGTTGTTTGGGGTTTTGCTATGGTAAAACAAGAAATCACTTATTCTTAAATTTTGTTAACTTCTGCTACTAACTCAAAGACAATGTAGGGCAGTTTAGACACAACACCAAAATACATGCCCAAGTATCATATGGTACTGAAGAACAAAAAAGGATTATGTAGGACCATATGCCTTTTGTAAGTGCTAGATGAAAACTCAAAAGATATATTTAACTCTTAAAGCATATGCCCCTGGTGATTTTGTTTAGAGAAAAAGGAAAGGGGCCATGAATCTGAACAGATAAAGAATTTATCTAGAGCCATTCTGTTTCCCTCACTTTCCACTTATGAAAATTATGTAACTTTAGGTATTCTATGGAATGTATTTGTTTTCAGAAGTTAAAAAGAACTGTGAATAGTAGTCAGAAGTTCACAAAAGTGCACCTTACTTTAGCTGTCCTTTTGAAAAAGTGATGTGTCTAGGGGTTCCTGGATTCAAAGCACAAAGTCCCAATAACACTAACTGGCTGCACTAAATGATTGACAGAAATAATGTACTGTTCTGGTCATTTCATTTTATAGAAAAAACTAGCTTATCTAAACCACTATGTAGGGAATGTTAAAGTCAACAGAGATTTCCGGAGTGCTGGGTTATTGTCCTTTAGGTAAAAAGAAATGAATCTTCTGGTAAAAGCTGTTAGAAGGAAAACAGAAACTTCTATATGGAAAGCATTGTGTGGAAAGTGTGACATATCAAACAACCATATCCATTTTATGGGCTGTAGATAATAAAGACATTTAGAGATTAAAGAAATTCCACTTACTAGAACTCAAAAATAATTTTTAAGGAAAGGATCTATCATGAGTAACTTGAAGGGAGGGACTGAAAGGGCTCTATTAGAGTGTGCTATTATAGTTACAACATATGACACAGAGGAGGCCCACTGTGGCACTACATACTTTAAGATATTTTGGAAATAGTATGTTTAACAATGAAGCCAAAGATGAATATAAATGTTATTGTACATGACTGACAGTAGTTTGGTTGCTGTAAATGGACCAGAGACTTCCATAGTAGCTTAGAAAATGAAAAAAAAAAAATTACTTTTGTTCTTACCAAAGAACTTCTTGCAAGGGTTATTTATACAGGCATGTCAAATATAATTGGAAAAATATTTGCACCAATTTTTTAAATAGCAACATTACCTATCATTGAGTTAAGTATTTCTATAAAGGTTTAATCAATTAAAAATGTGAAAAATGCACTTGTTTCTCTTTAATCCCAGGTGTGCTGGGCACACTATTTAGGGGTTAGGCAAAAGTTAGGAAAGTTGCCTAACACTAAGGTGCTAGGAAGCTCTCCTCAACTTCCTTGGCAACATCACATCCTTTATCACTTGGTGATAACATCACATTGGTGTTTTCCTTAACATGTTTGTCATCATCCAATGACTCATCATTGTTCCACTCAAAGTATAATGCCTGAACATTGGCCTTTTTAGACTTCTCCAGTGAAGGGTCCCTAAGTCTACCACTTACAATATACATCCTTGAGGTTACATTTGCCATAAGTCACCTCTGTGTTCATGCATAGGCACATCAGGAGAATGAGCCCCAAGTGGAGTCCCTAAAATGATCTGCTAGAATAGCAGAGCCAAATGATTTTATTGCACAATTATTGAAAGTCTCTACTTATCTACAGTGCAGTAGCCCATCTACTCCACAGACCTTGGCACCCCATTTCCAAATGTAGCCAACTCAAAACAATCTGGAGGGAAAACTTCAAAGCCAACCTCTGGTTTGTTCTTTTCTTGGGACAGGAGTAGCTCTACTCTGGAAGTCACTTTCAGTGGGAAACCTGTCAGTGATCATGTGTGGCCCCACAGTGTGCTTTATGTGAAGAATCCTGGAACATTAAAGAGGTTCAGTTTCCCTTTAAAAACAGAATTCTGTGACAAAGATCTTACCATTTTAACCTTGGAATAACATGGTACCGTCTTTATGTAAGATAAAAATTATTATGAAGTTAATTCTAAACAAAAGCATTTACTTCTGGATTACTCATTTCCAACTAAATGTCAGGCATATAAAACAATGTGTAATGATGGATCTGAATGTGGCTTTCCATGAAGAAGCTGGGAAATAGATATTCAACATAAATCAGGCCAGTTTAAATAACATCCCTTTGAAAAATGTCATACACGAAAGACAGAACTACTGAAAGATTCTAACTTGCTTTCCTTCAAAGGGACAACAGGAACAATTCTTGCTTTCCGTTGTTTTGATCATTGTGCTCTTGTGCGTGGCTGAGGCTGAAGCTATGTGCTCTCCTTGGGTGGCTGGGGAGCCTGTGCTGGCTGCAGTGGCTGTGTGCCTGCGGCTGTTTTGATAGAGTTAAGGGTTTTGCTAAACCAAGAGTTTTTTTGCAGCTTGTATTTCATTCATAAGCGCTCCTCTCTGATGTTCAAGTTCCTAGTGGAAGAAGAAGATCACGGGTTATATAAATGTCAGAGGAAATTAAGAGATGCTGTTTAGATTCTCCAAGCCTTTGCAGCCAATCCTCCCTCAAAGCCCAGGAGACATTTAGTTGGCTTCCTAATGGAAGAGATAAGTTGAGAGCTAAAACAGTTACTGATGAAAATGAGAATCTGTGCTTTCTATGAACAGTGAAATGAACCACATTTTATTTTCCTCACGTCTATGCCATTTAGGTCCAAATTTAGGTTCAGGTTGCAATTGGAGACTACATATTTAAAACCACAAATAAATACGAATACGAATGAGTTCCAATTCAAAAACCTGCCTTGAGGAGGAGGGAACATTGAACATTCAGGGTCCAGACAAGACATACTGCTGAGGATCCCTAATGCAGCATGGGGGTGGATGGGGGGGAGGTGAAGGAGTTACTGGTTAAAAAGCAAAGACACCAGATTTTTTTCTAATTGCTATTATCCAATATACAGAGCATGGAGAAAGGAATTTGGCAAAATCAGCTAGAAAGACCCCCCCCCAAAAAAAAAACTTTCAAAAGAACTCCAAAGGAAAGAGTGGGATTAGTCTCTTGAGAAGGTAAGGACAACAGAGGGGCTTGGTCTGTCATTTTTCAGATCAGCAAAACCAAAGTAACCAAGTGAAGGGTAAACTGGGGGGAAAAAGCACACTACTAAGTTCTCACAAAATATAACTTTATTATTAAAAACTCATTTATATTATGTTTGTGTCTATGAGTATATGCTATAAGATATGATGGTCAGGATATATTAGGGATATAAAATGTACTGCATACAGGAACATTATGACTCTAACTAAGGACTCTAAGTCCAGCTTCTTTTTAAAGGACAGGGTCTCACTATAGAGCCCAGGCTGGCCTCAAGCTCTCAGCGATCCACCTGCCTCTGCCTTCCTGAGTGATCGGATTAAAGGTGGGTGTCTTGAGGCCTGTGTCAGTCCAGCTTCTTTTTTTTTCTTTCTCTCTTTTTTGATCCAGGGTTTCTCTGTGTAACAGTACTGGCTGTCCTGGAACTGGCTTTGAAGACCAGGATGATATTGAACTCACAGATATTCACCTGCCTCTGCCCCCCAAGTGCTGGGATTAAAGGAGTGCACTACTACATGGGCTCCAGCTTCTTAAAGAATGGGTTGAGACGGCCCTCCCAACATGTGGGGTTACATAACTGAATGTAGGGGAGGGAGAAAGTTATGACAAAATTAATATAAAAATTAACTCAAAACTAAGAGTGTAGTGAATCTGAGGTGTTTCTGTCTGTCCTTGCCCTCATTCCATCAGGTGACTTCACTTAAGCCTCAGCCCTCAACACAGCATGTACATGTTGCACTGGGCAGTTTGTCATGCTAGGTAGCACCAACAAATGCTACTTCAAACACACCTTGGTTCAGAATTTAGACCTGAAACTGCAAATTAATTAATTAATGTAGTTATTAATAAATATAAACTGTAAGATTAGTCTGGCTGAGTAGCCGGCAGCTTGGCAGAAGAGGGGGCGGCCTGGCCTGCATGCCTTAACCGGTTGCCTAACTTATCCTGGAGAAAGAGCTCCTGGACCAAGGATGGCCTACACTGTCTGTAATCTAAACTCTGTTAATTAATATAAGTTGTTATATTAGGCCAGTAGAATTACCAGCAGCTTGGCGGGACCTTCGCCTGGGCCCCAGGGGAGTCCAGGAGTCTGGAAGTCCAAAGGCCTGGGACTGCTTGGACTGAGGGCCTATAAGCCACTGCAGTCTTTTCCCCAATAATTAAACACACCAGGACCCTTTAATGTTTTAACGCTTAGCCCTTAGCTGGGCAGACTCTCAATTAGCTACTCTAAATTAACCCGGATCACCTAATCCCAAACCACCATGTGCCTGTGATTACCTTCCAGCATTCTCCAGACATCTGTCTCCTTCTGTGTCTCCCCGGCAGAAAGAGAGAGTCTCTGTGTGTGCCCAGAGTTCCTGTTCTAATCTCAGGAAGTCCCACCTTCCTATATTCTTTCTGCCCAGCTAATTGGCCATAAGCAACTTTTATTAACCAATCAAGAGAATGCCTCAGAAGGGGTGGTAACCAGATCTCAGCATTGAATTCAACCTATCAGAAGCAATGATATTAGACCTTCCCTCAACATAGACCAATGCATGTTAATGTTACAGTATCTTTTATTGTACACCAAAACTTTCTATTCTTATACAAGCATAGTGATTTATTTATAGAAAGATTTTTTTCTTTTACTGTTTTCCATCATTCCTTAGCATATAAGTATCAAAGTGGTATGTATTTGGAATATATTGTATTAGACTGTTTGCTTTTTTTTAAAAAAGTGTTGTCTGGGGTCTGATGAGATGGCTCAGTAGTAAAGAACACTGGCACTCTTCCAGAGTAACCAGGTTCAATTCAAAGCACCCACTTGGTAGTTCCCAATCATATGTAATTCCATTTCCAGGGGATCCAATGCCCTTTTCCATCATCCATGGGCACTACACACATGGGGTGCACAGATATACCTGTAGGCAAAATATTCATACACAAAAATAAATCTCAAAAAGTTACAAAAAAATTAACTGTTTGAGTTGCTTGATAAGTTTCATTAAAATTTTGTCTTGAAATTAGAACAGAATTTATAGTTTCTGATATGGCCCAGACATCTGACATTTTGGTACTATGTATTTATTTATGTGAGTGGCATTCTCAGAATTGACCATTACAAAATGAAAGTATGAATCAACTCTGAATAACACTGAGGGTAATTCTTTGTCCCATAACGTGAAATATTCAGCCAAAATTTAATTATTATATCAAAATAAGTAGGCCACCTTACAAATCACATTTACTTTATATGAAAATTACTATCTGTGCATTTGTATTGTTTAGAAAACAAAACTTTTAATGACTTATTGTCAGTACATGTTGGATATATATTCCTGGTCTATATGCCTAGAATGTATAAATTCTCTAGAGTGAAATGGGGTTGTTTGTTTTGTGTCCTTTAGACCTTGTATCAAGTTACCAACCTGAATTTTGCACTTGGCTTCCACAAGTTGCAGTTTAGTTTGAGCCAGTTCCAGCTCCATCTCCCTCAGCTGCTTCTTAAGTGAGTCCTTCTCATCATCCACTTCAATTCCCTGGTCCTCTCTGCCTATGGCCACTGGCTTTACAGCTCCTTCCTTGCTGAAAATGTCACTGCAGTGTTTGCATGCCATCATCTTACCCTGAAACATACAAAAGAGACACCCAACATCACACTGTATTTTATAGGCTAAACAACTTCCCAAAACAATACCCGATTTTTAACGATGCCACATTGCTTTCAAACATCCTAACTCTGAAGGCATTGTTTGACTTGTTCTGTCACCAAATGGCTGCAGTCACTACAAAATCCACCTGTCCCAGAACAAGCGTTCCTTGTATGAGTCCTTTTGTTCTGCTTTAAGGAAAGATAGGTATCATTGTTTAAGGCAGCAGTTCTCAACCTGTGGGTCGCCACCCCCTTGGGGGTCAAATGACCCTTTCGCAGTGGTTGCCTAAGACCATCTGAAAACACAGATATTTACACTATGATTCATAACAGCAGCAAAATTATAGTTATGAAGTAGTAACAAAATAATTTTAGAAGTGGGGATCACCACAACATGAGGAACTGAATTAAAGGGTTGCAACATTAGAAGGTGGAGAACTACTGGCTTGAGGGAATAAAGGTAACATAACTATATGCTCTCCCATTGCTGGTCATGCACACCACACCAAACAAGCAACTCTTTTCAAGACAGCACTGCTCTTGATTCACTAAAATATTCAAAAATGAATTAGAGACAAAGTATATTACACTCTTATTTTGATGCCCTACTGTTAAAGAAGCTCGATGTGTGCATGATGACAACCATGGCCCTTTTATCTGAAATAAAGTAACGTCATCACACTTCTGTGTGATTCCACCAGTTAGGCCTGATAGCTTTGGTGCCATGTCTTCATTAATTACTCCATCATCTTGTGTTCAACTGAGCATTAATTCTTGATTTGACATGTTCAAGGCTTTCTCATTTCAGGCCCAAGTCTTCAAGTTTCACCTCTTCAAACCCCATCAGCTTGCCTCTCATTTTATCCATAATCTACTTTTCACATTATTGTTGAGTAATATTCACTGGAAACATTGAAAAAGCACTACACTTTTCAATTTGTTACTTAACCTATGTCAATAACCCAGTTCTGGCACAAAATAAAATACATTAAATATCTGCCATACTTTTATTGTTGACTAAATATTTGATGCCTACATGATGCATACTGACTTTTTATTGGATTGTAAATGATGAAAAATGAGCAAGCTACGAAAGCAGCCTCCCCAGACTCTTTCATCTGTCTCAGGATGGGGGCAGGGAGTGTCTTTATTTGATATTGAGTAAGGGTTTCTGTGCATGCGAGGCAACTGTTCTATACCAGAGAGTATCGACTCTGAGATAAACAAATTTATTAAGTTGAACAAAATGAAAGAATAGATGGATGCCACAAAAAGGAGTACTTTCACAAAACTCAAGGATTCTGAAATGGACAGACAGAGTGCAAGTGACATGGGACTAGAAGCAAGAAATATATAAGAGTTCTTTGTGGCCTGGTGTAAAAGTCCTTATACCATGATGTATTCATTCCACCAGCTCCATGCTGTATGCTGAAGATACATTGGTCTACTCTATAGAATTGTGATTTCATAAGGTAAAGTGTGGCAGATAATGCTGTTCCCACTCAATATCTATGTCTACTTTCTTAGTAATAGAACCCTGATTTTATTTGAGGTGGCAGCAAGTCCAGATAAATGGTGATATTTCTTAGACTCCTTGGCATTAAGGGTAACCATGACTTAACAGAAATGTGGTACAGAGGCTTCTCAGGGAGTTTAGAAAGCTCACTCTGCTGGAACGAGGCTTACATTCTTGAATCTCCACTGGCCTAAACTACTGCCTTTGAGTGCAGGAAATGATGGAGTAGGCTTCAGTCAATTTTGTTTTAATGTGACCTTGAGGAGGGAAGTCCTTGGAGTACAGTGAACAAGAGGAGTGCCTTTTCAAGGTAATGGTGTTATCATGAGGATAATGTGGACATAGTTCACTAATCTCCAAGGGTCTACTTCTCTAATCCTAGGCTTTTTTTTTTTTCATATGATACCTTTCATATTTAAGCCAGTGTTCTTTTGGGGTAGTTATGTGCATTTAAGTATGGACACACACAGATGACATTGTAAAATTTGTATATGGGCATGTTCATTGTAATTTCAGTGAAAAGAATAAACTGGAGATGTCTCAGCATTATGGAAACTGGAGAATCAATCTTGTGCATTATACCAAATTAGATGCAGAAGCAGCAAGGGAGGCTAATGACCAAGAATATGCAGAAGAGCCTAGGTCTGGGTTCAAATCCTATTTCTGCTGCTTACTAGCACTGTAATTCAATGAGTCACTCACTTGGGACCTCCTCTTTTTTTTTTTTTTAAAGATTTATTTATTATGTATACAGTGTTCTGTCTGCAGGTATATCTACAGGCCAGAAGAGGGCACCAGATTTCACTATGGATGGTTGTGAGCCACCATGTGGTTGCTGGGAATTGAACTCATGACCTCTGGAAGAGCAGCCAGTGCTCTTAACCGCTGAGCCATCTCTCCAGCCCATGGGGCCTCCTCTTAATCATTGGAAGATACAGTCATGTCTGCTTCCTAGGGTTGTTGTAGGGCTAAAGGACAGATGACTGTAATGGCTTAGGCCAGTGCAGACTGGTGCAAGTAGCAGAAACTGACAAATGCTAGTTGTTCTTCACTGTGGCTGATGCACGATCACCTTCTGTTCTAGGATGCCATCACCTTTCATCAGCTAATCTTTTGAAAACATCTATTATTTTATGTGCATTGGTGTTTCGCCTGCATGTGTGTCTGCATGCGAATGTCGGGTCCCCTGGAACTGGGGTGACAGACAGTTGTGAGCTACCATGTGGGTGCTGGGGATTGAACTCAGGTCCCTACCGGAAGTGCAGTCAGTGCTCTTAACCACTGAGTCATCTCTCCAGCCCCTCATTAGTTAATTTTATTTTTCTCTGTTCTAAGTTACTGCTTGTCCTAACCACATCTGTCTCCTCAAATGAATAAAATGCTGATTCTGCATCTTCACTCACACTGCTTTTCCAGAATATTTAAAAAAAATCTTTCTTTCTACCTGAATTCTATACATCCTGCATTAGTCCCCAAAGCCCTCTGGCCTGTAGCTCTTGGGTTTTATCTTTT
This sequence comes from Lophiomys imhausi, assembly GCA_907164525.1. NCBI lineage: Eukaryota > Metazoa > Chordata > Mammalia > Rodentia > Muridae > Lophiomys > Lophiomys imhausi. Next base: position 1,116,754 of record CAJQZJ010033952.1, read on the forward strand.
CTACAGCTCTGATTGTCAGTGTGATCGAATGCAGAACTGTACTATATTTCCTAAAAGTTGTTTGTGTATGGATATGTGTGTAACTTACCTTATAGGAAAATCCCAACCCTTTTCCTTTATACTTCTATATCACAATGACAGTTCAGTGTTGTGCATGTAACAGTTTCTCAATAAAAGATTTCTATTAGGAAAAAAAGATCACAAACCTTTTGCTAATAACCTCAAATTAATATTTTGTAACATGAAGTGAGAAAAACCCACTTAAAGTACAAAAACTTTTACATTTGTAAAAATTCCCTGATATATAAACAAACAAATAAATATATCACTCCCCAAATTAATCTAAGTACTCTCCACATTATCTTATTTAATCTCTAAAATTATCTTATGACACAGGCAATGTTCTATTTTGAAGAAAAAATTAAGATTAGTGAAGTTAACTTTTTAGCCCCATTAAATACTAAATTGCCAGGACACACTTGTGAAATCTGAATATGTTCAAACAGAAAGACATCTGGTAAACTAAAACTGTATTGGTATTTGTACTGATATAAAATTAAGATTATATTTGGCTACATCAGTATTGATCTTTGTATATTGATACAAAATTAAGGTTAACTCTTTTTAAGATATTGTACCTAGGTAACACTTAAAAATGAAATGTGAAGGTTTGGCCTTTTGTTAGCAACTGTCATAAACTGTTTAGGATAATTAAGAAATGCAAACTAATAGTCATTCAAGAATGTCATTTTGTTAGGTACTAGGGTAGTCTATCACAGGTGTTTTCTAAGTTAATCAGAAATCAAGTTGCTAAGAGACAAGCAACATTATATTTGCTTATCCAAATATAAGGAGATAGATAGGTAGTCCTCAAAAACCTCAAGAGATCTGTAGAATATGGCATTCAAAGATGTTTTCTTAACTTGGGATTTTTTTGATATTGAGACATGTCAGCTCTCAACAGCACCCCCTATTCTACTCCAAGTAGATGATGATAAGCATCAAAGAATCTCCAATTGGAGATGGTTGAATTAGTGGCATGCTTGTTACTGGACAAGAAAAATTCCTTGCTTCAGCTGTAGACAGACTGTTGTCCAAAAAGGACAAAACATGGAAGGAGGTAAGTCGACAGCCTAGCTCTGCCAAGACAGGGTAGGCAAGTCCTTCATAACTCCTGGTTTACAATTAATGTCTGTCAGAGAAACAGGGTCAAAAGGCTGAAGACAGATGCTCTAATGTATGGAGAGAAATTGGGAACTGTCCAGGCAGCCAGTTGTCTGTCATTTCTTAGTCTTGGAAGCTGCTGGCTCTGCACTTCCTGTATAATCAGATATATTTATCCTTCTCAGGTCTCTGATGTGGTTGAAGACTAGATAGTTATAGTCTCATAGTTAAATTTTGAGTTGTTTAGGAATTAAGCGGGTGTGCTAGATCTAATAAGATATTTTTAAGATGGTGATGCAAGTTAGCATGGAACCTGAATCGAATATAGAACTTTAAACTCATGGAGATGGATAGTAGAATGTTAAAGTCAGTTTCCAAATACATATGGACTGGACATTGGGAATGTATGCTATGTCTTATAATTATTATAATTGTGGCCTAATTATTCTTGTTGTTTTGTATTGTATTTGTTATTATAAGAAAAAGAGCCACTTGTTGGACTGAAAGGGGGAGCTGCTGGGGGGGAGAAAGACATACTTTAAACTTAAAAAAAAAAAAGGAAGTGGATTCAGGGGTGTGAGGGGGAAGAGGGTGGGAGGGTGGGACCGGAGAGTGTTGTAGGGAGGGGATTGTGATTGAGATGTAACTTGAAGAAATAAAAAAAATTTAAATTAAAACAAACAAACAAAAAGAATACCAATATATTCTTAAGAATACCAATCATTTGGTGTACTGTTTTTTAATTAGTTCTTTGAGTTTCATACAACTTGTTTTGATCATATTTGTTGCTCCCATTACTCTTATTTCTAAGAAACAAGCAATTCCTTTTCTCAAGTAGATAAATGACATAAGGATGTTTACCCACCAGGGGGCAGCATAAAAATAGCTGGTATATGTTTTCTTGAAAAGTAAATTGTTAAAAACTGACTTCCAGTTTAGTGTTTTTATGGGATTCCTCAGTATAAGAACAACTGGGTCTCCGATTCTCGTGCCTTCTCTTGGGCTCTTTTCCTTCTGTTTCTCTTGTCCAACTCCAATGTGATAGTTTTTCTTTTCTTTTATTATATTTTACTATGTTATATTTTATTATGCAAATAAAAATTGTTTGCTGAATCAATTGGTTATTAACAAGTGTTTTTCCAGCCAGTAGTGTCTGCTGTTCCAGAGAGTATCAGGATGATCCTGCAGAACCCAAATGGAAGCCAGTTAATTAGGGCAATAGTTAGATGTGAGCTGCTGAAAGTCTCAGGTACCACTCAAGAAAGACACAAGACTCAAGGGCTCATACAGTCCCTCCTTTCCTACTACCTGCCTCTGAAGTTCCATGCCATTTATAGGAGCATAAATGTAAGGAAATACACACCTGGGGCAGGAAAGAGGACTAAGACTCTCCTCAGTGTCTGAGTGTATTAATACAACTGGGCGAGAGGTCTTTGAGAATGGCTTTGGAAGAAATTACATCACAGAAATAGCCCACATCTTACCTTTACTGCTTCCAGCTCCTCCTTGCTGGCTGTTTGCTGTTTCTCCAGCCTGGTACTTAACTGAGAACATATCTAAAGGCAAAGAAGAGAGTTTACTAGAAAGCAGAATGAATGGTGACATAACTGTTTATTAACTCATATCAGCATGTCTGATCCTAGGAGACATTTTATAAGTGAGCATCTCTGCAAACCCAGTCATTTCTGAAATGAGCAGAAGGCTTGCCGCTCCATGTGTGAAGGATAATTTAATAAGGAAACACATATTATAGGTAGATAAGGGTTCTTGCTGTCACTAGCGTTCTAGGGCTAGCAATAATGAATTCAGAGCCTCCCCGTGAAATCACCTATAGAATCCCTATTGGGAATCTGCTTTGTATAAGGTATTATACTGGGAATTCAATGAAAGGAATTCTGAACCAGCAAAAATTCCCACTGGGCTATCAAATCTATCTTTTAAGTCATAAAAGTTTTCCTAAGTATCACAGTGAATAAAACACTTTAGCTCCTTCATAATCAAACAGTACTATGCTACAGTAATCAGATGAAAACAATGGATGTACAGGGTCTAAAACTGTATAGCACCTGGCCAGTAGGAAGCATACTTTTAATAAAAATTTACTTAATGACTGATTCTGAAATAGGGTGTTGGTAAGTACTGAGAACAAGTAGAAGGTAATGCTTTTCCAGGGTGAAAATATTTTTAAAAGTGGAATATTCAAATCTATTGTCTGAAATAAGAATCTTTTCTTTTATAAAAATAAGTGAAAATAAATCTTAGAACATATGAAACAAAATAGAAACATGAATGAAAAGCAAGGTACATCAAATTTTAAAGGATCCACTGGACTAGTAACATGTATCTAGATTATTTATTTTATGTATACAAGTATTTGCCTGATTGTATGTGTGTATACCACATGTGTGTCCGGTGTCCACAGAACTTATAAGAAAGCATTGGAGCCCCTGGAACTGGAGTTACAGATGGTTGTGAACCACCATGTGAGGTCTAGCAAATCAACCTAGGTGTTTTGTAAGAGAAACAAGTGTTCCTAACTGCTGAGCCATCTCTCTAGCCTCTCAATTAAAAAAAAAAAAAAAGAAGAAAAAGAAAAACTTCTAGTTAATATATAAAAAAATTAAGGGCTGGAGAGGGTCAATTTTGTAAGAGATTGCTGAGCAAGTGTGAGGACCTGAGTTTAAAGCCTAGTATGGCTGTGTATCTGGAATATGGTGGCCATCAGCAGCATAATGTGGCAATTAGAATGCATTTGCATGTGATACAGGTTACAGGGCTTGTGGTCTTAATGTTCCCTGTGCTGATTTTTTATCTAATCACTCCACAAAAATCTCAGAATTACTTTTGCTCTTTCTAGAAAAGACAAACAACCAACCCAAAACAAACCCTGTGTCTCCTCTGTTTTAATTATTACTATTTTGGCTCTGGGGTTTATTTCTTTTCACTTTTAATCTGAGCTATGTCTCCGCCTGTGGCTCTCTCCCACTGGCCCTCACTAGATCTGACCAGTGCCAACAGCACATCTACCAGCAGCCACTTTCTGCTCAGAAAATCTTGTTTCAAACAAAATACAAACCCCAACTCTTCAGCCCAGGCCAGGGCCCCTGGGTATTTCTGATTCACTTCTGTATTTGACTCTCTTACCAAATGAAATTTTTTTCTTTTCACTAATTTACCTCCATGTCATCCCTCTTTCCACCATTTTCCATCTGTCATTCCTCCAAATCCACACTCGACGTTTTGTCCACCCTTTGGAGGCCAGGTCAAACCATATATCTCACACGTTCATAAAGGGCTTCCTGGGCATGCTCTGGGAGCACACACTGACAGCAAGACACCTACTTCCTCACTTCCTGTATACAGGGGGCTCCCTATGTTGATGCACAGGAATCAGCCTCCCATTCTAAGAAAAGCAAGAGGGTGGTGTGAAAGTGCACATTTGCAATACTAGCACTGTGGAACTGAGGCAGAAGAATTAAGAATTTCTGGCCTCTGGGGCTACTGCCTCAAAATAAACAAAAAAATAAAGCATAAAACAAAACAAAAATACCTTCTAGAGGAAAAAAAAAGTAGATTCATTTTATGATCCCCTGAAGTATCAAGCTTCACCACCAGAAAGCATTAAATAAACACGCTGCTATCGCAAAAGGTGGAAGATAGCTCTGAAATCCCATTTCTAATACATACTCCATGAACAGGAGGGATATCTACACACACCACACACACATACGTATGTACATGTGTATGTTTATGTAAGTGTATATTTATGCATTTATTACCACCTATCTATAGCTCAGCCCTGAAGTAGTCTTATGAAAAGATGTGCCTAATATATGAGTGGACTAAGATCCTTCTAAAAAATAATAGAAAATACACAATTTACCCTTTTTACATATTTATTTATATAGCATTTGTTTATATAATGATGCATACTCAATACAGTCATTATCTCTAGTTAGTACAATTCAGGGAGGCTTGTTTTATATTTTTCTGCATATAACTAATTTTCTACAAAACATATTTTACTTATATGCATAAAAACACTTTATAAAAATTCACGTATCAGATGTCAACATCCTTTATATGTTGACATCCTAAGGAACTTCTCTGATCAGAAAATAGCATGTAGCTCTGTAAATTCTGAAGGCCTAGAACATGTACTCCACTCAAAGTCTCTCAGGATAAGGGGTCCTTGCCATGTCCACCCACCAACACGAAGGACATGAAGATGCAACAGGAGCTGGAGTAAAGGGTTAGGACCATGCTGGTGATGGAGCTAGGAACACCTTCAGGTAGACACAGCTCTCTACTAAAGAAGCATTCTAAGGTCCACAGAAAATTTTCTGCCAGTACTGGCTTGCAATGGGCAAGTCTATATAATCAGCCTGGGGGGAAATGTCACTATTTTGAACCATGAGAGCAGATGGTAACATATTCCCCAGGCCACTGATATTTAATATAGTGACTAAGCTTTGCAGAGAAGCAATTGTTACCAGTGTAATCTACTAGAAAAAGAATCCCAATGGGACTGTTTCCCATCCCACAGGAGCTGCCCAACACTAAAAAAAACCCCCAATAGATTGTGTTAGCCAACTAGGCTTCTTAAGTTGCTAGCCAGCAATTAATCCAACTACTGCCTAGTCCAGAGTAGACAGTAGGTAAGATACTGGTCTCAGTAAATCAACAGCAAACAAACAAACAAACAAAAAAAAACCATGAGTAAAAGTAATTGCTTTTATAGAAGAAAGAAACAAAGAAAGAAAGAAACAAACAAAGAAACCCACAGTGGCACATTACCTGTTTATATTCAGCAATGATAGCTGTAGTCTTCTTTATCTCATATTCTGCCTTTTCCAGCTGTTTCCTGAAGACTTCTTTTAGCTAAAAAAAGGAAACATTAGGACAGTCAAACTTGGTATTTTAAAAAATATTTTATTTTTAATTTTGTGTATGTGTTGTGGGTATATATGCATGTGTGCTGGTGCCAGAGAAGGTCAGAAGTCCATGTTGGATTTCCTGGACCTGGAGTTACAGCTGGTGTGAGCCGCCCTTGGATGCTGGGAACTCTGGTCCTGTGTAAGAGTAGCAAGTGCTCTCAGCTGCTAAGCCATGTGTCTAGACCTTCAATTAAAATGCTGATCAATTTCCATAAGCATTTACATTCAAGTCTTCCTGAGCTTCACAATCTAAATCCCAGCACTTATAGAGAAGGCTTTCTTTTTTTATAAAGTGGAAGACATACAAGTGGCCCTATAATAAGACTGCTTCTGCTTTCCAGACACTTGATAAATGTGCTGATAAGTGTCACTTCAGAAGCTGTCTGCATTCTGAGTGTACAGCAAAACACCGGGGCGACACTGTGTTCTCAGGGCTACTCTTAATGCTATGCTATGCTTTGGTTTCCTGTCTACAGTCATGGCTACTGTTATTGCAGGGGTAAGAGGTTTTGGGGTCAGAAAGGGATGGAAGATAAGAGCTCTTGAGAAGACTGGAGGTTAGGGGAGGCAGACAGAAGGAGTACTTGTTTCAGTCAGTGAACTGCTGAATTATAAATATTATACTTGCAGCCAAGTTATTTTTTTACCACCAGCTATAGAACTCTAGGTTAGAGGAATTTTAAGTGATGAAAAGGCTCAGGTACTAGCAGTCGGTCAAGTTGTTAGTGAAGCAGGAGTGTAAACAAACAAACAACCCAGTTCTGGTTAGTCTTTCAATACACACACAAAATAAAAAGATGAATTACTGGGGCTCAGCAGTTAAGAGTATAATGTTCTTGTAGAGAACTGGAATTCAGTTCCTAGCACTCAAGTTGTGAGGCTTACAACTGTCTGTAACTCCAGCTCCAGGGGATCCAATACCCTCTTCTGACCTCTGTGGGTACCCACACTTACATGACATACACTCACAAAGACACACATATACATACATAAATAAGACTAAAACAAATGTTTTTAAAAATCAAAAAGATGAGCCGGGTGGTGGTGGCGCACGCCTTTAATCCCAGCACTTGGGAAGCAGAGGCAGGCGGATCTCTGTGAGTTTGAGGCCAGTCTGGTCTACAAAAGCGAGTCCAGGACAGCCAGAGCTGTTATACAGAGAAACCCTGTCTCGAAAAACCAAAAAAAAAAACAAAAAAATCAAAAAGATGAATTCTTCCTATTAATAATTTGAGATGCTGACATGAAGAATTCATGTTTTTAACAAGTTTCTGTGGGGGAAAGAAGAAGTCACAGGATTTTTTTTTCTTTTCTTTTTTTTTACAGATCTTGGAAGGTGCTAATGACACACCTCTCCATATGTAACTTCACTGACACTTTGGCTGCTTGGATGAAGCCTTTGAAATTCCTGAGAATAAGTTCAGTTTATATTTAGCATTACTGAATTTATTTTCCTTAGAAGGAAAGTCACTCATGATTTCAGAAGACTCCTCCCTCTGAAGTCAGTTGTGTCCTAAGCAGGAGATGACAGCTGTGAGTAGTTCTATGATGTCATCTCCAGTAGCACAGTGACTCGGGAAACAAGCTACTGACAGAGGCAAAGGCTCCTGTCAGTGTCAGGCAGAAACCACTGTAGGCCTCCAGGTTAGCAGTGTCCATAACTACTGCATAAGAGTCAACGATCTTGGAGATATGACAGTAAAATTCCAGATTCATCAACGCTCTTGGATCATAATTCGAAGTCAGTGCATCTAGTGACTCAGATTGAGCTCAACATTCCTTCTAGACATCTAGTTGAAGGCAACGTCCTAAAGGATGTTCAGAGGCAGAATTATTGTTTAATATTCCCCTTGAGTTAAGGGAACAATCAAATATTACATTTATCTCTTTGTTTATTCATTCATTTATTTTTATGGTTTTAGCCAAATTCCTGCCAGTGCATCTGCACACAGAAAAGCCTGCCTGAGCCTTTCACCTGGGCAGTGTCCTCCTCTTGCTTCCTCTTCTCTTCCTCAGTCTCCACCAACCTCTGCTTGGTGAAAAGGAGCTCCTTATTCAACACATCAGCCTTGTCTTCTGCCTGCAAATCAGAAATATGACAGCTGTGAAGAAGGGGTGGAATCATGTGCACGCTTTCTCCAGTCTCACACTGGATGGCTTCAGGACACTCCAGTCTCTTCCAGCTGACCGTAAGGGGGGCTTTTTTCTCCAGCTGGTATTATGCAGCCATTTGTTTCACATTAGTTTGAATCTTTATAGAACAGTAATTTATAGCTAATAACACTGAGATTTGGAGTGGTCAGTCTGGGGTTAAATACCTCACCGAACAAGTCTGACTTGGACTCAGATCTGAATGATATTGAAGTCTGTGTTCTTTCTAAACACTTTAGCATGTCCTAAGAACACATACTCTGAAGAGATGGGCCTGATAAGGACGGAGAGTCTTCCTAACAGAAGCTTCAGGTTAGAAGCACATGGGGAGGACTCAGAGAGGACAAGCACACAGATTCATCCATGTATAATATTTATGCAGAATAATTTGAAAACCAGCTGGGGTAAACTGGCCCACAAGGTCACTAATATATATCTGTTAGCAAAGTAAGAAGAAATTAAGACAAATAACTTATGTGCGAGGCTATGAAAAGCTGCAGTTTGTATGAGAAATCCAGGCAGCCAAGACGGTGCTTCTAAAAGATGCAGGAGGGACTCAGGGATAGTACTTTCTTGTTAACTTGGACACAGAACCAAAGCTAACTAAAACTCCTCTGTGTATACTTAATATAGCTAGTCTTGTCTGTTCTATACTCTATGGTCCTAGGTTAACTCTCTGGCTCCAGCCATACATTCACATCACAGTGACAAGCCAGCCCGCTTACTCCCATCTAAACTGCCTCTGATGTTTTGTCCCTCCCATTGCACTCCACAGCACTGCAGTAAGTTGTGTATGGGACTTACATGTCCTGCCACCACACTTCAAACACCAGGAGAAATCGTATCTTTTTTTTTTTTTTTTGCTTTTCACTGTGTCCCTGGTACCACAGTCACCATGAGGATATGGGTAATCTCTTAAGTGGTTAGAGGATGAATGGATGTGCCTCTCTAAGGCACTGGGGAAACAGATTGCTTGCACAGGAGGTGGCAGAGGACTGCAGGATGAGTTTAGCAGAGAAGACCCTGAGACAAAGGAGAGGTAGCTATTTGAAGAAACTGTCCTTACCTGACAGTAGCCAAACATTATCCAAGTAATCATGCACACTAGCCAGATGGCTTCTGTGTGTGTGTGTTTTGCCATTTTTTCCACAAGTCTAGATGTCTGGGCCAGCATAGTCTGCTGGAAACTGGCAGAGAATTGCAACCCAGCTTCTCAGCTCTCATTGCCTTCCAGCTCCTGCCACTCTATGTTCTAGTGGCCAGAGCTCTCTCTAGAGCATTCAGAATTACTGGGTATTTAAGGTGAAAAAATTCCTTAGGCATCTTTAGACTCAGGGTAGCATGGGTAGGGGTGGGGCAAAGTGTGTCTGTCTACAAGGTACTGAGTTCAGTCCCTATCACCACATAAATGGGACCTGGGAGAGCATGCCAGCAATCCCAGCATTCAGCAGGTGGAATCAGAAGGATCAGAAGTTCAAGATTATCCTTAACTGTATGAGACATGTATCCATGGTTACATGAGATACACACACACACACACACACACACACACACACACACACACACACATACACACACCCCACCACCACCACCACCACCACCACTACTACCACCATCATTTGCCACACCCCCCACTTCTTAAAGACTCTGAAGTTTATTCTGAGGCATTAAGTTTTAAGAGGGGAGGGCAGCAGTGTCTACTTTAATAGGTAAAGGCACTAACCACCAACCCTGACAGCCTGAGTTCTATTCCTGGAACCCACTGGCAAATGGAGAGAACTCATTCCTACAAGTAGTCCTCTGAGCCACATACATGCTGTGAAACATCCACATTCCTATAAGCAACATAAATCAATGAATGAATATAAAAAAAGATTTTAAAATTTAGGGAAAAAATCAGAAGAGCAGATGGGCATACTAAAATTAGAGGTAGACCAAAAAATGTAACTTGCGAAAACTGCAAGTCAAGTATTCATGAATTGTGGGAATCTCAGAGATTATAGGAGTTCAAGACTAAAATCTAAGAGCTGCTATCCAGATGACTGAGGTGACTTACCAAGCAGGAGACCCTCCTCAAAGTCCCTGATAGCATGGTGTATCAGAAGAAACCAACCACACCCAAGTTCTTAAAAACTAACCAAATATGCCTCAAAATTAGTCCAGCTCTACCTGAGAATATTGAGTTCTGTCAATAAAAAAAGATGACAAAATGACCGGCTTGCCTAACTATTAGTTTGCATTTCTTAATTATCCTAAACAGTTTATGACAATTAGTAATAAAAGGCCGAAACATCACATTTCATTTTTTTTCTTTACCTCCTAACCCTTCCATCCCATTTCTCTGGGGTGGGGTGTCCTTATATAACAGTCCCTCATCTCAGTTGAGAGGTCGTATGAGAGCCAAGAGCCTCCACATTCACTGGGGGTCTATGAGGCAGTACCACCAGTGAAAAGTGTCTCATTGCCCAGGAGAGAGCACTAAAAAACAAACAAACAAATAAGCAGACACGCAGATTAAAAAAGAATAAAAAATAGAAAAAAATATTAAAAATATATAAAAAATAAAAAGTCTATGTCCAAGTTCCCTTTGGTGTGTTAATTGTAGTATCAATACCTTCTACTATATAGCTAAAATCCTATTATAAGTGAATAGATGCCATATGCATCCTTCTGAGTCTGGGTTAGCTCACTCAGGATGAGCTTTTCTAGTTCCATCCATTGTACTATGACAGCCTATTATAGCTATTTCCTAAGCTAATCAGAAATAAAGCTGCTAAGGGACAAGCAACATCTGCTTATCCTAATATAATAGATAGGGCCTCTTCAAAAACCTCAAGAGATCTGCAGAATATGGCATTCAAAGATGTTTTTGTAACTTTAGTTTTTTTTATATCAAGACATATCAACTCCTGACAGCACCCCCTATTCTACCCCAAGTAGAAGATGAGCATCAAAGAATCTCCAGTGGGAGATGACTGAATTAGTCACAAGCCTATCTCTTGGTAGGAAAAGCCCCTTGCTCCAACTGTACAAAGAATGCTGTCCCAAAAGGCCAAAACTTGGAAGCAGGTAAGTCGACAGCCTAGCTCTGCCAAGATAGGGTAGGAAAGTCCTTCATAACCCCTGCTCTACAATCAATGTCTGTCAGAGAAACGGGGCCAAACGACTGAAGATCGATGCTGTAATGTATGAAGAGAAAACAGGAACTGTCCAGGCAGCCACTGGTATGTCATTTCTTAGTTTGGGAAGCTGCAGGCCCTGTACTTCCTATAAAATCAGATATATTTATCCCTCTCAGGTCTCTGAGGTGGTTGAAGAACAGATAGCTAGAGTCTCATAATTAAATTTTGAGTTGTTTAGGAGTCAAGAGAGTGTTATAGACCTAAGAAGATGCTTTTAAAATTGTGTTGCAAGTTAGTATGAATATTGAGTTAGATATAGAACTTTAAACTCATGGAGATGGTTAGATAGTAGAATGTTAAAGTAAGGTGCCAAATACATATGGACTGGACATTGGGAATGTACGCTAAGCCATATAACCCTCATAACTATGGCCTAATTAACTCTGTTGTTTTGTATTGTATTTATTATTATAAGAGAAAGAGTCATTTGTTGGACTGAAAGGGGAAACTGTAGGGGGAAATAAGATATACCTTAAACTTAAAAAAAAAGGGAAGAGGATGGGGGTTGAGGGTGGAAGGGTGGGACTGGAGGGGGAATAGGGAGGGGACTGCGATTGAGTTGTAACTTGAAGAAATAAAAAATAAAGAAAAAAAAAGATGACAACAGTTTCTTCTTGCCACAACTCAGCAAATTTTACCTTGCAAGGAGAATAATCCTAATATGTACAGTATAAACTCTGAAATGTCTTCAACAGAGATAACTAGTCTTTTGTCAACTTGAATACTATTCTATGAATACAATGGAGACTTCAGTGGGAAGCTTCTTAAAACTTGTAGCATAGCTGGCCATTTTCTAGTTTTGGAAACTATAAGTAACAGAAGCCCCTCCTTGTGAAATAATTTCAGAAACACTTAAATATTTATGCTGAAGACCCTATCATTTTTATGTACATGTTTTCTATTGAATAGTCATTCTGAGGTCATGATCGGTGGCCTTATATAACTGACTGACAAAGCGTCCAACATATATAGTGATTTTGAGTCTTGCATGTGTAGAGTTCCACAGTCTTCTAGAAGACTTTATTCCAAGAGTCTCCCCTATGTTCAACAGTGAAGAAGCCATTCTCCTGCCCATGAAAATAGGACTAGGTCTTGAACCTGACTTCCCCTGTAAAAACAGATTTCTGGATTTTTGTATAGTCAACAATTCTAAATTTTGTTTAAACAGGCATTGTCTACAATGTTTAACAAGCATAATATTAAATTTGCTTTGTAAATTTGTAAAACCTTCATTGCAATTGATAGCTTGAGTAGAACACTGTCAAGATTTCAGTCATAATGCTTATTGATATTTGAAGTTCAGATCACAGCTGATGGCTTCCGTGACATAAAGGGGACAGACATAGGGACTGCAATGCCTGCTTAATCACAAATTAACCAGGAACCCGATCAAAGGCTGGAGTGAATTGGGATAGATCTTAACACAAATGATTTCTGACAGAACTCACTCAGCCAATTGTTCAATTTAGAACAAAACTAAACAATGTACCTCTTAAAACCTGTCGCTTCTGGCCTATGGTCAGAAGGAACTCAAACATATCCTGAGTGGGATATGGAGTAATTTTATGGGAAAGCAGTAATTTTATCTTTTCCTTCATGTTCCTTGAGAGCAGGGGAGGGCAGAAAGGGCATGGAAGCACTGAAAGGAAAATGTTTCCTTGATCATTTCTGATCCCGAGGACTCCTTATTTAATAAGGACTCTAAGGGAGAGGCTTCAGAAGAGAAGAGTCCACCGTCCAGGGGAAAAGCCTGAGTGCCTTCACTGCCCAGGGCTCTAAGGCTGTCTCACTAACACTACAGACAAGGACAAGGGATTACTTATTTTGAAAACATATCTAGTCAGCATTTATTTACTTTACATATGGTCTGACATATGTTAAAAAAAAACCACTTTCGTGTTTGTTAATGTTTGCTATTGTGATTAAGACTGGATTCTGATATACTGGAAGCAAAGGTCCTGGGCAAACAGGAGGAACAGGCAAAGCCAGTCTTTTAACTCTGAGGCTGATGCACTTCCTTGAAGACCAGCAGGCCAAAAGGCTGTGTTACAAGAAAAAAATCTCCTACAGAGGCAGAAACTGAAAGATTGGAAGTTAGGAGATATGCATGAAATAGAAGTTCTCATTCTTTCTTTTGTATAATTAACAGCAAAACAAAGGTTCTAAGATATCACTTTAAAAAAAAAAAAAAGGCAGAGGGAGCCATGGAGATAGCAAAGCAGGAAGGAAAGAAATAAAAGCATGATGGACTCTGTGTGTGTGTGTGTGTGTGTGTGTGTGTGTGTGTGCATGTGTGTGTGCGTGTGTGTGTGTGCGCGTGTGCGTGTGTGTGTGTGTGTGCGTGTGTGTGTGTGTGTGTGTGCATGTGTGTGTGCGTGTGTGTGTGTGTGCGCGTGTGTGTGTGTGTGCGCGTGTGTGTGTGTGTGCATGTGTGTGTGCGTGTGTGTGTGTGCGCGTG